>JAJMEQ010000021.1:0-111405 GCA_030574255.1 Groenewaldozyma tartarivorans | reverse complement strand
GGGAAGAAAAGTGTGTGTGGAGGGAAGAAAAGTGTGTGTGGAGGGAAGAAAAGTGTGTGTGGAAAACTTCAAGCATAAATCGAAATCTGCAACGTTGGTGTCCCTGAAAAAATTTTTTTTTCGTTGGGATTTCATAAGCGATGTGGCGCAGAGGAAGCGCGCAGGGCTCATAACCCTGATGTCCTAGGATCGAAACCTAGCATCGCTATTTCTGATTAATTTTTTTGCCATTTTTTTTGCCAAAATTTATTCAAAATTTCTTCGTTTAACTTTTAGTGAATGGAGACCAATTTTTTTTCAAATTGATATAATGAGATGTAATTTTTTACTCCTAAGCACGTGGCATCTTGAAAATGTTATAAGATTTTGAGATCTCGGAATCAATTTTGCATGTCTCCACGCTCACCATGTAAAACCAATATGCAAAATAGAATTCAAAAATTACCGAATCTGTCACTGCTTGTTCAAAATGGGTATCGCTAATATAATATAATAAATAATAAGGCGAAATATAACTGTTCTATTTTGGCTCATGTCTTTTATTTGTTCCAAAGGTGAAACGTAATTTCACCCGTTATATAGCGTCAATTGTGACTACGTGTAAAACTTTAGATTATAACGTATACGTATACGGTACTCCAAATTCATGCAAGATCTCGATGATCGACTTCGGTTACAATTGTTTAACTTCAGCGCTCTGTCACAACGTTAACCCTGGTGCACGCGCGTCCTTAACTTCTCAATTTTTTATTTTTCCTTCAGTGTTATATAACTATTTTTTTACTCAAGTTGCCTATAGGAGTAAACAGGCATTATAACAAGTGCCACTTCTAGGGATCAGCATTGATACATGATAGATCGTATGAGATCATATTGAGATTCTCAATTACTAGTGAACTACTGAAGAACTTTAACGCGTTCATTATAAATACTTTTGATTTATTATAATGTCTGGAGAGGGCGAAGAAAATTCGGTAACCTTGAGCAACGGTAGCACTAATGATAGTTTCAAAAATGGATCAGTAAACATTGGTGATGCGGATATTCCCGAGGTGTCTACCGAAGATACAGTTGGTACATCTAGTAAAAAGAAAAAGAAGCGGAATAAGAAAAAGAAGAAGGCGGGCCAACTGGAACAGCCGAATGACTCAACTCAAGAAGACCAGGATACTATATCAACACAGAATCAAGATCAAGATGAAAACGGTGGAAAAATCGTGGATCAAGACGAAGATCAAAATGTGAGTTCTGTTCAGGGGCTAGGCGATGATGTTGATTTGAAGGATCCCATTCAAGAAGATGAACAGGAGAATTTGGATCCTCAGGATGTAAAAGTCGAGGAAGAACCTGCTGAGCTGGACTCAGGAGTGGATTCAACTCCAACTTTAGCTGTTGACGAGGTTAATGTAACAGAAAGTGAAGCATCAAATGAAATTCTAGATGATACGAAAAGTAATGAGAGCAAAGACACTAAGATCGGACAACCCTCCACTAAAAAAATTACAGACATGATTAGTAGCTTTGAAAGCCAGCTTAAAAATGAAAGTGTAGAAGCCGAAACGTCTATAGAATCAAAAAGGACTCGTGGTAAACCGCTGAATTTGTCATTTTTATCTGGAGAAATGTCTGATTCAAATTCTACTCCTAAAAAGGTTACTAGAGGCAACAAACTGAATGCATATACGGCTGCGCTGAGGGAGCAGGGTAAGGAAGACGAAGAAAGACGAGGCTCACAAGATTCATCTCGAAAACAATCTTCGGATTCAAGTAGAATAGAGGCCACCAAAGCTGTCGAAGCTGTACAGACTGACTTACAAGCCACAACTGATGGTGTAACCGGTTCTCAACATTTGGATGTGCCAAATGAAATCCAACAAGATATTCCTAATGGATTGGATTTTAAAGAAGATATTTCTTCAAGTGGAGAGACACATGATGGATCTCAGTTGCATTCAGATGTAGAGGCAGGCTTTGAAGAATGCCTGCCAATTGAAAAATCAGAGATAGTCGATAATATACCACAGGACAATCAGGAAGAATATGAGCCGGAATTTACATTTGAAGAGTATCAAGATACTACTCCAGAAGTGCAAGATAATAATACGTTAGAAGGGCATAAAGTACAAGATGTAGGAACTGATTCAGACACATTGAACCAACGATCAGATGTAGCATCTGGTCAATATAGTATGGACAACGGGGAAGTTGACAGTGATACATTAAATAAAGTACCAACGGTTTCATCTCTAGCTGGATCCACCCATACCTGTGTGCTGAAGCCAATTGAGGCAGAAACAAAAGCAGAGCCACCTGGGAATACGATATTTGGAGTATGTGTAGTGGGGTTCAACCATGCTAGGGGGCCTGAGGTAGAATATTGGGCTGGTAATATTGATCAAGAATCAGCTAAAATATGGACCTTTTTACCGTTCCAAAGTTTACCTGATGGCAGTCATGCTCATGAAGAAAATTTCTGCTATTTTACACTGTTGTATGATTATGCTAAGGGACTTGCACCAAACCCTACTCCTGAACGAAACAGTGAGGGTCATATTGTTGAAGAATCGGATTTCAAATCAGTCACCACGTTATTTGGAATCTCATGTAATCGTCAAATTCGTACTGATCAATTAACTAACCCTACTTCTGATATTACAAGATCAACAGTACAAAAATCAGTTGTTGTGATTGCTACCAAGCCCATATTTGGATCTATCAAGGAAAAATTGGCAGTAGTTACAAGAGCATATTTTGGACAAGGAGATTTTGAAGATCGGCAAATTATTGATAACTTGTATGAGAACTTGCAAGCAAATTTCAGTGTTCAAATGGATGACACTGATTTAAATATCAGTATGCCATTGCGTGAACTTGTATATCGGTTAGGTGCCAATGTATTGGTATTATTGAAAGCATTAATAATTGAAAAGAAAGTTTTATTTTTTGCATCTAATACTGAGTTATTATGTGCTTCCCAATTTTCATTAATATCATTAATACCTAACTTGATTAATCATCTTGAAGATTGTGGATCACCATTACTTAGTTCATATGAAGCCACAATGAAGAAACCGACCAGCTTACGCACAAGTGACCGTAACTCATTATTGACATTTATGGGATTGCCTTTACAGATCTTTTCTGCTGGTGGTATGTTTAGTCCCTATGTGCCATTACAACAGATCAGTCAATTGAACGCTAAAGAAACCAAATTTTATCTTGCAGGTACTACCAACTCTTTAGTTCTCAATTCTAAAACTGAGCCTGAGTATGATTTACTTGTTAACATGGATACTGCCCTACTAGAATTCAATGATCCTGTATTAAAATCAATACTCTCCTTGTCAAATGATGACAAAAGGTTTATGGATAAAATTGTACAGTCAGTGAAAAGTACTTGGGACGAATCGGATCCTCTTCGACCTAAGGGCTTTGGGTATTACGGTAGCGAAGATTACATTAGATTACAATTTGAGGAATACCTGTTACATTTATTATCATCAGTCAAGTACGATGATTATGTTGCATTACGTGGGGTCGCGCCAGTTACAATGGTCGATCATAATCCTTCAGCGCCTCTGAATAAGCCTAGCTCAATGTATGGCAGTGAATGGGTGAAAGCATGGAGAGAAACAAACAATTACAGAATATTTAACAAATATACCGAGCAGGAATTATTTGATATTGTCGAAGCTGGGCATCTTGGTAATAATCGTCCGCCTACTATGGTGTTTGGCACCAACTCTTCAGGTAGTGATGCTGATACCAACCATGGTATAGCTGGATTGAGCAAAGTATTCTCGGGATTGTGGGCCAAACAATCAAATAAAGATGGGTCGAAAAGTCCTGTAAGGGATGATGATAGTGCTAGTGTTCGCAGTGGTAAAAGTAGTAGGAGTTCACGAAGTATAAGTGAACCTAACGATCAACAGAATGAAACTAATACTGGAGTAGGTGGTGGTATTAGTGGATATTTTTCAGGATTTTCTAAATGGGCAGGTTCTAGAAGGAAAAATTCTGTAAAAGAGCCAATAGCTGAAACAAATGATAATAGTGAACAAAATGATAAAGCAGTTGAATCTGTAAGTCTGGAGTCGCCAAAATAAGACCCATGTAAAAAAAAAAAAAAAAAGAGAGATCAAAAAGTTAAATAAAGAATTAATTTTTTAATTAATTGTATAGAAAAAAAATGCATTAAATTATGAATATCCTTATAAAATCCATCTTCGCCGTAAGGAATGGTCTTGAAGAGCACTTATATCTTGGTTAGTAGGATATACTTGTAATGGTATTTGGCAATTGAATGAATCACTGGGGATTGTTGGTCGTGCAACGTATAAATCTCCCTTTTGATATCGCTCTTCCTCATTACCATACCCTTCGAATGTTTCAATGTTTAGCAAGTACGGTGATTCTATTGATGAACTTCTTGGTCGTGTTTGACCCCATACTGGATCGTGTTTTTTATTTTGATCATTCGACCCAACTGAAGGTCGTCGTTTAGGTAATTTTGATCTTGTAGTAACAAAATCTAACCGTAAATACCATTTGACTCCAAATAATGTGGTACTGAATTGTGGTGAACTAGCTGAGGGGATAGTTAACTCAAACGATGTTCTTGAAACTACAAAAGTAGAATTGGCCGTTCGACTATATACACGTCGAGTTAATTTAGCAATTTCATCATTTAATTGTGTTTCAGATACGTCATTATTATCCTCATTATTAATTGAAGCTGATTTGGCATTAATAGACCTATCCAATACTTCGACTGTTTCTAAACTTGCAGTGATATGCAAACATTTATAATCAGCGTTTTGTAAATCGATAACAAATTGTAAGTCTTCACCAACTCTGTAAACTGGCTTGGATAATCGAACTGATGCAATCCTAAACCCACCTCGGTTAATATCAAAATTTCTTCTAAAAGGCTTATGTGAATTGGATGTATTATCTGTCATTTGGGAATATTGATATTTGACAAAAAAATCAATACTTTGTCTAACAGTATAATTCTTGATATCCATTTCAGTTATTGATTGATGTCTTCCAACTTCAGGCCGTATGGGGGAAATTGCTGAATTATCATGATGAGTACGGGGAGTTTCACCTTTTAATACAGCATCAACATAGCCCAAAAACTCCTGCTTTGCTGATGCATCCTTGGAACCATTCGAATTTCCCGAACTGCGTTTCCTGGCCAAATTAGTCGCGGAGGCTATCTGCTCAGAAATATACGAAGATCTCCGACTACTTGACCCTAAAAACCTGTCCTTCAATTCAACCACTAATGCCTCATCCTTCTGTAGTACTATTGGCTCGGTCAAATTATGCTTATGCTGTCTTCCCTCGCTGTCAACATGAGGGAATACCCTGAATGGAATTTGTATTATACGACTCCTTGGTACACCACCCCCTCCTTCTAATTTTTGTGCGCTGACAACTAATGTATATTGAATTTTCATTGCTCGTCCTTTACAGCTTGGGGGCAAGATATCCGGTAATCTCAGCTGATATACAAAAGACTTACTTTCTCCAGGGTCTAATTTCAAATCAACAAAAAGTAATGATTGTGGGGTAGAAAAAATCGGGTAATCTCTATCGTCATTATTACTCTGTCCACGCGCCGCTGTACTAGGAATTCCAGCACCATGTCCAGCTACATTATTACTAGCACCAAGTCCATTTCTATCATCATCTTTTAAAAGATTGCTTAATCCAGCAGTCAACCCTCTAAGTACCCCATCATCTGATCGACCCATACCACCACCGTATTCTAATCCATGCTTACCTACAACCACACCATGGTTTTTCATTTTAGACAGCGCATCTTCCCTTACTAAGTTTTTATCAACCTGAAAATATCCCTGAACATGTATTGATCCCATTATATACTCCTCAGCTGCTGCAGCTGTGGACGGTTTCCTCCTGTGCCTGCTTGTTCCAGCAGATGTCTCTGCTCGTGAAAGCCCTCCAGAGTCGCCGCCAGTGCCACTCCCACCAGTCGAGGGGTTACCTACCCCAAAAACGCCTCGCAGAGTATCGGATATTTGTAACGAAAGTCTACCGGCGGAGAAATCAAATGAGGTGCGCGGAGGAGGCTGAGATACGGCTTCTCCACTAGTATCCCCGGCATTGCCCTGGGGACCATCTTTGCCCTGGGCAACAGATTGTCTCCGAGGGTCCTGCGGCACATACTCGGAGAAGGATAAATTGTCGGTGGATTCATCCTGGGGGATACTGAAAAGTCTGGGCTGCGGATGAGAGTCCGAGACACTGCTCCTCCTATTTCCCGGGGTGGTCGCAATGTTTCTAAACGTCACTATGACCGACAGCGGCTCGCCAGCAAATACCACTGGACTGTCGAACACAGCTTCGACTCGGACATTGGATCGCGACGCCGCTGTGGCCGACGCCATGTGTAATGGGGACTGGAAACTCGAAACCCTCTTAAGCTTAGAGAGTGCCGGCAAACTGAATGCGGCGTGACGTCAACAATCGGAAGTATAATACACCACAAACACCAAAACTAGAACTTCGAGTAAGTCTTTCACCAGCCGAGAGCCTTGCAATTGCGCTATATCGCAGCGACCTCCGAAACGGATTTAGAATTACTGATCTGAACTACCAGTTAGTATGTACTGTAAAGCTGATGATCATGATCACTGCATGTACTTACAATTGTACGTATGGAACCATTGCAATTGGCGTCAAACGTTAAAAGCTTACCGCCGAAATCTCTCCAAGGTTTCTCGGTGGTGCGCATACGTGCAGACACATGTGCCGGTAATAACGTTATTAGTCGTTTCATGGCGATCGATGCATGGGTGATGAGCTTAAAATTTACCCAAATAGGAATCAAACTATAAACTCGTGCGGCGCTTCGGTGAAGCTCCGGGTTTTAACCTTAAGGCTTTTGACTCAGAAATAGGTAGCAAAAAAGAGGATTACTATGGCCCACTGGTGAATATAAAAGGAGGCCCAAATGTCCTCCTCTTCTGGTCCCTCGTAGTTACATTTTGTCTCACTTTTACTACTTTTCTTTGGCTGACCATCTGCGCTGTACTAAACCATGTCTTCCTCTTCCGCTTTCAAAGATCTGACCGGCAAGACCGTCATAATCACTGGGGGTCTTAAGAATCTTGGTGCCTTGATTGCACGAGAACTTGTCGACATTGGAGCTCGTGAACTGGTACTGCACTATCATACTGATATCGACCACCTTGAAATCGACAAGCTTCTTGGTGAATTGAGACGAAAGGGTGCCAGAGTTGAACTTGTTCAAGCCGCTCTTCAAGAGCCTGCACAAGTGGCACAACTATTCGATACTGCTATCGAAAAGTTTGGTAAAGTCGATATTGCTATTAATACCGTGGGAAAAGTTCTCAAGAAGCCATTTGTTGACATTACTGAAGCTGAATACGACGAAATGTTCGATACTAATGCCAAATCTGCATTCTTCTTCATTCAGGAGGCCGGTAAAAAGCTTGCTGACAACGGAAAGATTGTGACCTTGCTCACTTCCTTGTTGGCTGGTTTCACTGGTTACTACTCAAGTTACGCGGGGTCTAAGGCACCTGTTGAGCATTTCACTCGGGCTGCTGCTAAGGAGTTCGGTAGCAGAGGTATCTCCGTCAACAACGTTGCTCCTGGTCCTATGGACACTCCATTTTTCTACGGCCAGGAATCGCCCGAGGCCGTTGCCTTCCACAAGTCGCAATCCATGAACGGCGAGTTGACCAATATCAAGGATATTGCCCCGGTTGTTAGATTCCTTGTTACTGAGGGATGGTGGTTCAACGGTCAAACCCTGTTTGTCAACGGTGGCTACACTACTCGTTGAAACAACTTTTCAAGTATTATTTAAGTAGTCAATATGGACTCCAATATATTAAATATGTATACATGCTAGCTATAGCTATAGCTATAGATTTTGCATATCGATATCAACAATCAAAGCCTAACCGTATATATACGTATATGCGTACGCGTATAGTACGTGAATACATAGCATAGATAACGATTGATAAAATGCATGTTGTTATACTGTCGTATCTAGATCTGCACGTGATATCGGGATATATACATATATGCTCTTGGCGAATAGTAGCCGACCATTGCCATGTGAACCTAATATTCTTGGCTATGGGTTCTACGTTTTTTTTCGCGCAACTCTATTCCCAGTCCCGGAGACGAAGGCCACTTGTAGAAAGCTTAATGATAGGCTTTTGAGAAATTTGGTGCCCAAAGACTGGAAATTTAAAATAATTTCTCAGGGTGTAAGAAAACAGGTCAGGTCAGGTTTTTAAGGGGATATTCAAGGCGGGCTCGTATCTTGTGTACCAGTATACTATTAGTTCTTTCTTTAAGGGATGGTGAAGCGAAGGCAGCTTAGAACCTTGGCGATTCTTATAGTTTTGGCCAATGTCTCAGTGTTAGTGCCTCTAACATTATACCAGATCCTTTTAGGGTCCATTGATATTGACGGACTTATTAGAAGCCGGTTTGAGGTTTTAGTAAATACCATAGATTGCAGTCGTCAGTTTTTTGAGGTCACGTCGGGATTAGGTCAACAAATACCGTACACGGTGATTAATGATACCAGCTGTGACCAGTCATTCCAAAACTTGGGCAGTTCCAGTCCCGTGTTAGCCGAGGGTGAGGTTTCACGTGCAAAGTTTAGAAATGAGATCTCTCGGTCCGAACTGACCATGCCTAACAATATTCTTCGGTACAGAAACAAGTACATGGACACGCTCCTAAAGTGTCGAGAATCGGGTAAAATGCTATGTTTGATATTAGAAGATGACGTTGTTTTCATTAATCGACCTAACCTGGCTCGGCTAAGGCTCGTACTATCGACCTTTTCGTGGTTCTCAAATGAGGAAAACGTCTATGACTGTTCTAAGTTAGGGGTTCCTTGGTTATCTACTAGTCACACAGGTAATAAATCACTATGTAGGGTTATCCCTTCAGGTGCTGTACCTTGTTTATTGGAACAAATGGCAGTTCTACACTATCCTGCTGATTTAGCATTACGACTAGCCAGTCAACGATGTAAATACATCCAAAAAAGGTTCCTTCTTGTTCAGCATACCGGAGCAAAAAGTACTCTCGGTCATTAGCATTGTATATTTATATAACCATATATATGCGTATAAATACGTGTATACATATAAAAAAAATAATAACCTATATGGAGAAAATCAAAGTTTGACGCGTCTAAGACGCGTCTTAATATTAATCAGATCGATAGCCTTATATAATACCTTTAATTTCATGCATTGCATTATATTGGAGCATTCACTTTGACCAAAACTCATTACAATGGCCGAAGAAGAAGATATCGATCTCTACGAAACCTTGAAAATACAGAAGAGTGCTACTGAAGATGAAGTGAAAAAGGCTTATAGGAAACGGGCATTGAAAACTCATCCTGATAAAGCGCGTACCGATGATGAAAAAGCTGAGTTCCACATTGAGTTCCAAAGGGTCTCTTTAGCTTATGCGGTATTGAGCGATCCGAAACGGCGTGCGCGATATGACCGTACTGGTAGTCTGGATGCACTTGCTGAAGATGAAGATACAACTATTGCTGACTTGTTCGCACAATATGCTAGACCAGAAGTCACTAAAGAGATGATCGAACAAGACAAGAAGGAATACCGAGAAAGTGGGGAAGAACGCAAGGATCTTTTGAAATACTACACAAAGGGTAAAGGTGATCTTGACTATATCTTTGAACATGTTTTGCATAGTGACTTGCTTGAAGATGAAGATCGATTCCGAGAAATAATTTACAAGGCCATTGATAGTGGTGAAGTCAAGGCGTACAAGGCGTTTACTAAAGAAAGCAAGAAGTCTAGAGATAAGCGACGCAAAGCTGCGGAACGTGAAGCTGACGAAGCTGAGGAGCTTTCTAAAGAGTTGGGGATCAAGGATAAATCTGAAGATGATCTTGCCGCTTTGATAAGAACCAAAAGTGAAAGCCGATTTAATGCAATGATAGCTAACCTTGAAGAGAAATATAAACCTAAGAAGAAGGCCAAAAAAGTCAAATAGTCCGTTTATATGTACCTATATATATATTATATTTTATATATATTTTATAATTTCGATAGTCATTTTTTAACGTCCGTAAATTGAGTCAATAAATTTAGAACCTTATCAATATGTCCGTTAGATACGTTAGTGGCAGATATACCCATATGACCAATTCGGAAGTACTTTGAAGCAATCTGTTTGTGAATACCACCGGCCAATTGAACCCCATTTTTAAGCATAAATGGGATCAAGTCGGTATTTTCAACTCCAGGTGGTAGATACACAGCAGTCATCCCATGAGCAGCTTCAGCTCTATTTTTGGCAACAATCTTTAGTCCTAACTTCTCCAATGTATCCTTAACCCAATCACTAGTTTTAGCATGTGCAACAATACGTTGTTCAACAGCTTTGAAATCTGGAGCAATCTGTTTTAACGAAGCATGAAGCGCATAAACGTTTTGTACCGCTGGGGTTGCAAAGTATTTGGCTGGTCCACCAGCTTCGTATGCTTGCATTATCGGTAACCAACGATTCAAGTTAGCAAAATAAGATGGAACGGGAGTTTTCCTTGACTTCAAAACGTCTAGAGCCCGTTTGGAAGCAAACGAAATAGATAGTCCCGCAGGTGCACCAATCGCCTTCTGGCTAGCACTTAGAACAAAATCCAGCCCCCAATCATCAAATCTGATTTCTTCCACTCCTACAGAACACACTCCATCGACAATTACCAAAGTTTCAGGAGAAACTTTATGTACAACCTCTGATACCGCTTTGATATCAGACAATACACCAGTAGAAGTATCTACATGAGTAACAGTGACAATTTTGTACTGCTTTTTCTTCAAAGCAGCCTCAAGCTCACTCAAAGCTGGTCTATCACCAATATCTGCAGTCAATTGGTCCACGTTGACTCCATAAACTTCCAAACATTCAGCAAATGAGTCCGAGAAATATCCAGTGTTGAGAACTAAAGCCGACTCGCCCTTTTCAACAAAATTAGAAGCGACAATATCCCAACCAAGAGTGCCTGATCCTGAAATTACAAAAGGCTGAGCTTCTTTATCCTTAGACAGAAATAATACTCTTAATAATGACAGCACTTCGCTGAATACCTGGACGAACGGAGTCGCGGTATGTGCCACCGAGTAGTGGCTCATAGCAGCCAGGACCTCATTATCGAACTCAATGGGTCCTGGGATCATAGTGAGAGTATGGTCAGTCATTTTTTTTGCAGTATTTATACGCTCGATATAAATGAATTAGAGAAAACTGGGGAAGAAGAAGAAGACCTTTCGACTTTAAACCTTCTTCGAATTCTTAGCTAGATCGAAGCACTCTGATAGGCGATAACGAGTTATCGGGCCACTAGTGTCACCGTATCGGCACCGCGGTAAGTTTCTTTACCCCAGAATTGGCCTCTTTAACAGTAGGTGGCTGGCATGCGGCTGAACTTTAAGCCCCCACTAGTACCTTGCTTGTATACAGGGTCAGATCTTGATCATGACATAAATCGAGAATTCAAGAAATTAAACGCGGTAATGATAAATTTTGGTAAAATTTATGCGCGAACGTCGTTTTCACGCGTCTCGCCGTTTTAGATGGAACCAGAATCCTCTCGTGCAACCCCGACTAATGGAGTTTATGGTGAGGTGCTTGACGGTAGCGGTGATGGGAACGAGCAAGTATCACCTTCCCCTAAACCTCGAAGATCAGGTCTTCAGATTCTTTCTACAAGTACCCCGATAGCACCTCGACCCATCCACATTGCACAACCTCATACAGATCGAATTCCAGTTAGTAGAGGTGCCAATAGTGTTGATATTACTTCTGGTAAGGGCGAGGTTAATATTGATGCATTACAAGATAGCATATTACATGAAAAGGGACTTTTGGATAGTGATGACGATGAGGTTCCACCACCTCCAGTACTGGAATATTTGTCATTACCAAAGATAAGTCTGTCACCAAGGATTGAACGTCGTATAAGGGGTGAACCGTCTCCTGATTCTCTGACTGGTCGGGGGTTTGATGAGTATGGATCAGCATTGAAACGGTCTCGCATAGGCACGTATTCGAATTCGCCTCAGCCTTTGAGCCCTCGTTCTGAATGGAGGGCTCGTAGAAATAACTTATCTCCTGTGAGAATGTTTACTACAAGATCTGATTGGGTTAGGCAGTATAAGAGTCTGGCTGACCGTACACGAAGGGAGCAAGTGGAGGAAGAGAATACGCATGATGTAATTTCTGATAAATATCAAAATGATCTGGAGAACGGTGACGAAGAATATTCGGAGGAAGAACCACAGGTTAATGGCAATTACGAAGATGATGATAGTTATGAAAATGGTGACGATGCTGAAATGCCCGAACAAGAAGTTGAGGTACCTAGGGATTCAGAATTTTCGGGTCATTCTGAAGGGCCAGAGCTTGATGAGGAGGACCCTGATAATGACGAAAACGAAGTTTTGGAGGATAGTTCTATACTATCCAACGTAGAACAGCAGTATGCTAAGGAATCCGCCTTACAGTGGCTCAAAACCAGAAATATGGAGATATCTCAGAAATGGGGTACTTCGGAAGATCAGGAGGAGCAAGATCAAGAAGATCAAGAAGAGCAAGAAGATCAAGAAGATCAAGAAGATCAAGAAGATCGGGACCTCTTAGAGGTTTCTGAGAATGACAACGAACAATCTGGTGATAGGCTTGGGGAAGTATTTCAAGAACCACCCCAGCAAAATGCAAGAGAGTCTGCTGCTCGTCAATGGCTGAGGAACCGGGAAAAGGAACTAACTAGGAAGCGAGAATATGAAAGGCAACAGAAAGTTTCACCACGAGACGCAGATAATACTGAACATTCGGGTCAAACGATTAATACTAGCAACCTAGTCAACAAGACTTTAGATACTAAAAATCCCATGGTCCAGCCTAAATCCAAGCCTAATCAAGATGAAAATTGGTCCAATGAAGACTGGGTATCATTATTGGATTTGATTGAAAGTATAGGGCTGACTGAATCACAGCTTAATATGTATGGGTTACCCTCAAGTATAAAATCAAGGTTCCCACAAGTTCCTGAACTAAATTTGAAATTACGAACCATTACAATGCTCAGTTATCTTAATAACCCTGATGCTTATAATCATGGCACTTAAATTTATTTATTTTACGACTACTGTTAATATATTCGTGTAACATTAACATTAAAAATCAAATGTAATAATGATTCATTATATATGGCGTACTATGTCAACAATTTTATTTTCTTCTCTCCACCTCTAGAAGAACCGGCCAATCTGAATATACTTTGAGAGTTGTCCAATGACATTGCCAGATTTCTTCATTGCTTCGTCGCCATCAGACCTCGAATCTGACGTGCTTGTATTAGCAACTGAATCCGTATCATTTGCACTTCTTTCAACCAACTTGGCTCTTGACCGTGTCAATAGTGGAGCTACAGGTGCAACTGGAACTACAGGTCGACTTACTTTTTTTGGTGCGTTCAATGCAACATTTTTTGCTCTTCTAGCGGCAACATTCTTCCCATCACGTTTACCAACCGCTCGGCGACGATTATGAGGTCCTTGCTTATTCTTCTCTTCGACTTCAGTTGTGGTGTTACTGGTGCTGTCGTTCTCATTATCGCCATTTAGTAGCCGTTCCCTTTGGGTAGCAGCCATAGCAACAGCAGCTTTGATATCACTAGGATCCAAATTAAGTTTTTTAGCTTCAGCAATTGCCCTTTCAAAAGGAGTAGCCTCTTCACCTAGTTCAATATTCAAATCTGCATTATCTTCATCACCGTTTGCATTGGCATTACTTTCATTATCAGCACCTGACCCCGTATCATCGGTCCCATCTTCTTCTTCGTCTTCCAGTAAATGTGCCTTAGAAATCCGTTTTTGCATTTCTTTTGCCAATTCACTCAAGTCTGTGCCCTCAGCGATTAAATTTTTTTTCCTCATAAATTCCGCTAAATGATCAACTTTCCTTTCCTTCGTCGACGAAGCTGGTAATGAAATTGCGACATAGTCTGAACTTGACCTCTGAGGTTTAATCTTGGCGGGGAACTTTTTAGATGCAGCTGTAGATGGTATGGTCAATTTCCCAGTAACTCTGATTGGGTGAACCAAAGATTGTCCAGGTAAAGTTGCCGCAACTATAGGTCGCACGTTAGTTGCAATAGTAGAGTTCGTGCTTGTAGTGGTAGTACTAGATGTTGTATTTGTGCTTTTGGGATCTTCACTATTTTCTCCTTCCTCATATGGTACCCCACATTCCTTGGCAGCTTCTTCTTGTGAAGGGTACTCTAACGCATGACTTAAACGCGAATGATTCAAAAACCCTTGTACGTTTCCGAAGTTACTCCGCTGGCATTTTGGACATACAATCTTCACTATTGTGCCATCGGATTTTTTATATGTACATACAGTGGCAGCTTTTGATGCTGACACAATTGATGATGACCTGAGCATCGATGTTCGTTGAGAACGTGAATCAGCCCATGGGTCACTGAAAGATATACCAAACTGTTGTTGTTGTGCTTGTTGTTGCTGAATAGCTTGTATCTGTTGTTTGAGCAAATCCATATATTGTAGTTGGTATTGTTGGTAAGTATCTCTTGGATCACGCAAAAACTGGCTATACATTTCAACAAAGTTTGGTATCACCTCCTTTCCGGGCTCTGCAGCCATAGGGTCAACGGCATGTTCTCGTAACTGAATCATCATAGCAGTTATTTTAGCAATCTCATCTTCGATTGACCGCAGTTCTCGATGCTTCAGCATAATTTCAAGGTCAAACTGAGTTCGTATAATAGATCTTAATCTGTCGGTTTCCTCATTACTTGTCGTCGTACTAATTTTGTCGTCATCAATGTCATCACTTGCTGGTGGGGACACCGAGGGAGTAGGAGTAACTAAGCTCGGTCCTGCCGGGCACTGGCTACTGCTACCACTAATATCCTCTAAGCCGGTCTTATTTGTGGCATCTTCCTCGTTCGGGGTATAATTATCGTTATCATCATCAATATCATCATCATCGTCATCGTGTCGGTTTTTGGTTCTTTTAGTTACTTGGGTTTTACCTTGATATTCATCTTCGGACCCTGATAAATCTTCCTCGGGGGTCGGTGGCTCTCTACCCTTGAATGCCTTGGTGTTATGTACATTTGACGACAAATCCGCTGTGTCATGTTTACCGTGTCTGCCGGGTTTTGGACGTTTCGGAGAATCGGCGGGGTTGCTTCTTCTCTGATGCTGGTTGTGTTGTGTCCCAGGATTAGTTTCTTCTACCCTCCGCCGGCGTTTTGTATCCCGGCCATTTTGGTTGCTGCCATCGTTCGGCTGACCCGAACGCCTTTTGGTCATTTGTTGAAAATGGGTTATCAGTTGTGCCGCGCGTTCGGACAAAACGCCCCCTTAAATTACTTGCCACTAACAACTATTACTGGTTGCGCTAAACTTTAAGGGTATATGATAACAACCACTATTATTCCTCGAGGCAAAAGTACAAACTGAAGATAATCCGCAATATTCGTTAAGTATTATGCGCAGTTTGAACGCGACTCGATAAAAAAAAATCGTGTTGGGGCGGTATGAGGCGAAACCCAAAGCCAAAAGCCAGCTCAAGCTTCCGTCATGCAACCCTTACGATGTAGTATTTGTTAAAGCACTTGCCGTAAGTAACTTAACGCAGCAACAAGCTGGCTTTTCCCAAACCTTTCACCGATGTCTAAGTCTGATAGAAATATGTGTTCAAGTAAAACGAGGACCTTCCGAAATTTCACTAAGTGAAATTGTCCAGTTTTGCTACTTGTTTTCGTAATTCTTCTTTCTTCAGGTTAAATTTGATGAGAGAAGGAAATATAAAGTTGGAGAGAAAAGGTAATATAAGCCAATCTCATCGCATCATAAGAACAACAAAAACAAAAATTCGAATTAAAAATAGCTACCGAACAGAAGGATATGTGATATTTTTCATATTTACTAAATTATTTTTCTAGTACATACTTGGATTCCTCTGAGCTATTCAGTGTATTAAATGATGAAAACTTGGTTAGCAGGTAGTATTCACGTTTTTAAAGCGTCCATGTTTACAATCATGCAACAGAATTTGTCACGTGACGTTTTTATCACGTGCAGTGTCAACGGAATGCACATGTGAGACGGATGTTTCCCTTTTTTTTGAATTTTTGATTTTTGTAGTGTTGAATTCTCGAATGGCTATTATTAAAATTCGACAAGGCCTTGATACTGCGAGCCAACGAGCAAAGGTACTTAAAGCTTTGGAGCAAGATGGTATTGTAGAGTTGGAAAATCCAGAAGGCGTGTCTTGTCAGAAACTGATTGCGGTGGTTGAACAAATTAAGGACCACTACAAAGAATCAGGTATACAGTTGATACAAGTAAATAAATTGGAGTCCTATCCCAGTGGACCTGACTCAGATAATAAAAAAAAGATACATCTACATGTGACGTTGAGAATAAATAAGATCCATCGCAGTTAATGGTATGTGCTGCGTTTCTTCACAGGTCGTTTGATTGGACTCTGATTTGCTCTATTTTCCATCCATTCTTCCCAGCTAGGTAGCTTTTTCACTTCCTTCTTTGGTGTTGACGAAGCTGCTGGAAATGTTTGCTCTTGGTTTTTTTTCTGTTGACGAGTTCTTTTCGTCATTTTCGAGGTTTCGTCCCCGCGCGCCGATTTTGCTGCTGGGCGGGCTGGCTTCGCTGTGGAATCTGGTTTCTGACTAGCTGGTACTGCCTTGTTGGTTGGAGCCGAAGTTGAGGGGTTGTTGCTAAGCTCGTACAAGGCGGTTCTTGACCGGGTCATTCGTGTGGTATTAATAGGTCTGGAACTCATCTTATCTGTTATGTTAGACATGAGGTATAGGAAAACTATGGTTAACGTTGGTTGGTATATATACCTGCAGGGGTATCCGCATTGAATTCCTTGTAAACTTTGAATAGTCTGGACTCCGTTTTGCCATATGTTGATTTCATTGTGTTAAACGCTGGGAAAATATAATGTTATGTTGAATCGAACCTTCAAACAGGGTTAAGCCTGAATACATGTACAGTCCGTGTATATTTTGCCTCGATAATCGCCGACCAGTTGGTATTTTATTTATGAGGATGAAGACATTTGAACACTGACCCACTTTTTGGCGAATAAAGTGCTACATTTGGTGCGTGTCTAGATTTATTTTCAGTCAGTTATGCACATGGTCAATTTATTGCTATTAATATTACATGTTTATGTATTATTATAATACCAGCTATGTGTATACTGCGATACTAACGAGTGAGATGCTCGTCTAAGCCTACTAGTTTCCGTGCTACAGGTTGCTGCGTGCGACTGTCGTAATTAATACTCTTTCCGGTGTATACGGGAACCCGCCATAGATTCTGTTAACGCGTACGCCGTATACGTATAAAAACGTCCTATGCCATCCAATCCATCACCCCCACCCTTTTGTGTGTCACGTGCTTGTTACTAACAACTGCTCGGGGAATATTAACTGTGTACGTTTATGTTATATTTAGGTGTATGTTAGGCACACTAATATAATTGACAGCTCATTTGAAAGTCTCCAGGTTCCATCCAATTGTAACAGATGTTAGCAGTGTGCCAGTTTCACATGTCATTTTTCAGTTTGCTTATAAGTGCACCAGATAAAAGTCGTGGGCCCCCAAGGCAGATCGACTATTTTAAAGTGTGAGCGGTCTAAGGCCTAGTTACCGTAGCAACTGGTATGAATATTTTCCATTTGCCCTTATTGGTAAATTGTCGGCCTTAGCATTAGTCAATGCCTTTGGTTTTACTCGTATATACTTTCTGGTGTCTTTGCTATGATATGTGATAAAAAGATGGAACACTTTGCTTAAATAACGTTCAAAAATCTAACTTGAAATTTTTCTTCTAAAAACTACTTACTAGTTTGGAAATCAACTAGAAATCCTATACAGTTTAACTCGAGGATTGAAGAAATTCATAAAATTCTACAAATATTAACAAATTACGAAACATTGGGGTAAAACCACCTAAAACACCATCAAAATCCATATATACTCAAAAATTCATATAAAACCGACCAACACTTTCCATTCAAGAACATTTTAAAGAGCCAAATGCCCTATTACTCGACCATTTTTCCGTGTTATCGTGAAATCACGTAAGCAAAGATTGTTGCCGCAGCAACAGATTTAATCTCGTTCTAGCTTAGCTTCAAGGTCCTTCAAGGAAGTTCAACTTTTTATAATATCAGTGAAGACCAAATACAGTGAGATTCTACGAGGGCTACACAGTAGCCTACACTAGTTACCAGTAGGGAGTCTGTGATACTTGTCATTATTATTTGATAGTTTGACGATTATGACATATATCGCATACATGATGCATTGGCCAGCCAGACACTGACACTGACAAGAGCGTAAGTCTTTAATAGCTGGAGACACGGGAGAGGAGCTGGCAGAATAGCACTACAGATAAGATTCGGAAAAAGTACTACAACGGGTCAGACAGCTGATTCCTTATCTTCAACGTAGTTGGCCAAGCTAGACCCATGCAAGTTAGTCAATACTGAAACCATACATGTCTGTAAAACACTTCATATTTAACAGAGCACCCATGCCTAATTAATTGCACCGGTAAATGATATGATCACGTCAGCGTAAAATCCCTTATACATATCATGTTTTAATCATCGTCTCATACCGTCGTACCCATTCATTGGCACAATTCCATTTGCCGTCTCACTACCCTCTTATATTCGACATTTATCATTTTCTTACCATCTACCACCATTACTATCCACTGTCTCCTTAACCCAAGAACATTTCATTAACATCTAACAGGTTCGATTACCCCCTCACTGTCATCCGATCAAGAATCATTCACGCCCATTACCCTCTACAACTATTTATCATTTAGTCATTCCACGTCTAATAAGCGATACTTCAAAACAGTAGGCAATGACTGGATATCCAATGAGGTACTTCTGCTGGATATAACCTTGGGTATTATAGACAATATAACAAAAAAACGACATAGCGGTGGTTTAGCACGAGCAGCTCGATATTCTAACCGGAGCAAAAACAGCAGAAGTTCTCTTCACCCCAGTAGCCTCATTGTAGGTATCGTTTAAAAAGCCTATAGTCAGACGCAATCTCAGCTCACCACTGAAACGGTTAAATATCATCTGCATGACTTCGCTTACACTAGCTACATTATCAGTCAGCAGCTGAAGGCAAACTGCGTCGCAGACATATATTGAAGCTTATGATAAAGGAATGACCCAAACCACATTTCTAAAATGTACCATAAGTGAAGTACAATTTCACTATATCAATGCTCCCAAGTTAAAGTAGGACCTTGACAATTATTCAGAGTATAGTTGTTTCTCCACCCAGAGACAGAACAAAGTAAAGTATTTCAAAGCAATATAGGCCCTAGTGGAAGAAACAAGAAGAAATAAACACAGCCTTAAGTTCTGCTATATCTTTCGTTATATATATTTTATTACTCCCAACAGGCAGGTGAACTTGGCTGAGAAGTTAAAATCAGTTTCTTGATACCACAATATCATATCCAGAAAACAACCCCAAAATTTCAGACACTGACTGTATTATCTAAAGACGCCCGGGTCCAGGAAAAATAGATCCTATACATATTCGAATGCGCCAAAAAAAGATGCACTCAATTCCAATTTGCAATTGCAAAGGTATATAGCTATCATTCGAGTACTCTAGTTCTCCTAGCTAGCGCTATAATAATAGATCGATCGAAAATTCCAAAAATGCGACTTTAAATTCTATAGATCTCCAAGTCGACTCGAGCTCTTTGATACTGATGATATAATCTGGATCCGCGACATGTCATTACCAGGACCAAGTACGCCCATAATACCGTCTTCGCTGGCACCAGCGTCAATACCACGCACGCCTTCATCCACGTTGCCGCACCCGAGTGCATCTACTCCTGGCAGTGGCGGTGTTAGTGCTGGCGGCGGTATCGGATTGGGATTTGCTGGACTAAATTCTGGTCCTACCAGTCGAACGGCGTCTAATGCTAGCGTTAGACGTACACAGACCAAATATGATAAGAATCTAAATAGACGCCCCATGCAGGTCAGTGGCTCGAGTTTTGCATTTTTATTTAGTGAGATTGTTCAATATCTTCAAAAAGGGTCGGTAGGTGTACAAGGCCTCGAGGCCAAACTTAATACAGTAGGATATCATATCGGCCAAAGGTTACTTGAACTTGTAACATTACGTGAAGGTAAAGTTGCTAAACGTGAAACCAAAGTGTTGGGATTATTACAATTTATAATGACAAGTATATGGAAATCAGTATTTGGTCGATCGGCTGATGCTCTTGAAAAATCCAATGAATCTAATAATGAGTATATGATCATTGATAATGATCCACTAGTGATACATTATATATCTGTGCCTAAGGAAACATCTCAATTAAATTGTGCTGCTTTCACCGCTGGAATCATTGAAGCGATATTAGATGGTAGTCTTTTTACAGCATCAGTAACTGCTCACTCAGTTCCAACAGATCAATTCCCACAAAGGACTGTGTTTTTAATCAAATTCGATCCAAAGGCATTACAAAGGGAATCATAAGTTATTTTTTTACTATACAGCTACTGATTTTATTTGGTCGGTTACACTACCAACCAGTAAATCCTCGTCATCATCATCGGATTGTTCGAATTGATCCAAACTGAGGGTCTTTCTCATAGAATACGCATCTTCTCCATCAGCATAGTACCCAGTATCAATATTGATCACTTCAAAGTTAAGAGTATCACGGTAAAGATGTAATGCAGCAACATTTGATTTCCTGACATGTAATGAAACATACTGTGCACCGAAGACTTCAACTAATGCTCGTAATGATTGCCGCATTAACTTGGCAGCTATACCCATCCTTCTATAACTTCTCATAACTGAAACACTTGTGATATGTCCATGTGGCACCGACCCTGCTTCAGCATCATCTTCCATTTTTGCGAGCACATATCCTATAACTCGTTCGTTCCCATCCGAAGTTGGTACAGTTGCAACGTAAGATCCTTGAGGCCAAGAAAGAACGTGCAACATATAATATTTGAGTGAATAGTTTTCCGGGAGATTGTGCAGATTGGCAGTCTGCATACCTATCATATCCTCCACCCGCGCTTCTCTGATATTCATCTTGAATATATCTTGCAATGACTTCCTTATAGCGCTGTATTCTGCAGTGTAACTAATTAGATCTTGACCAGATCTGAAAATTGTTGTGAAAGCTCATCTGGCTCGCACGTGACCATACATCACGTGATCGGATGAAACCTTTTTTCCAATTACCATTTATATATAACTACCACTCTTTGTGAAACTCAATTCCACGTCCAATTTGGACTCAGTCAATAAGCTCAAGCCAATGACGGCCATTTTGGGAAATCAAACCCTACAGAGAACTTTTTCTGTTACGGTTGGCGAAATTGAGGGTTCCCACCCACAGTGATTGTCACGACATTCTTTAAATTCCTCGAGCTTAAAATAAGGGGGTGGGTGATGGATAACGTTAGGAATTCGAACCCATCGTACGTGGTATATATCTTTTTAAATTTAAATTACACACACGCGCGCGCGCTTACAAGATATTTGAGTTTTTTCTTATTTACCCGAATTCCCCTTTTTGATTCCAATTCCTTCTTTACAGTTAATTACACTCTTTTTTTTTATTTCTTATTTCTGAAATCCTTTTTACTTGACAGAGTAAAAGTACTTTTATATTAGTGCGTTGCCCTCGAATGTACTGATATTTTAGCACTCATTTTTTTTTGGATTCTCTGTCTCCGTCACTATTTATTCAATTCATTCACACTCCTTTTTCAGCCAGTTATTTTGATTTTTTATACTATACCGAAGCCATGAACATTGATTGGGAATCTCTCGAGAAGATTGAAAGTCGCATGGTGGACAACCCCGGCGAGTTGGAGGGCATAATTTCCCAGTTCAACTCAACTCATCTCAGTAGTTCACCCAATGGGGCGGCTTCAGAGGATGTATCCCATTATAAAACCATTGATGAGCTTCGAGACATGATTAGCAAGTCATCCCTGGAGGATGTCACTGACGACCGTGCAGAAATAAGTCCTGGGGCTGTGCCCGAGTATTCTGACACGGAGTTGATGTTTTGGTCAGCATTGATTGCTGATTATAAAGGTGTCATTACACGGATCCCACGATATTGTAAAGTCATGTTATGGTCAGGCGTCCCCGATGCATTAAGGGGAGAGGTATGGCTGAGCCTATCACAAGCACTGAAGGACCGTACAGTTTATAAGTTGTATGATTCTTTAGCTGCAGAATGGACCCATTCTATTAAGATCATTAACCGTGATTTGAATAGGACTTTCCCACATGTAAAGATGTTCAAAGAAGAGAATGGAGAAGGTCAACGGAAACTCGGTAGAATATTGGCTGCATATAGTGCATATGACGTGCAGGTCGGTTATTGCCAGGGTTTAACGTTTATTGCTGCCATTATACTTATGCATGTTCGAGAAGATGAAGCTGAAGCGTTTGCAGTGCTGGTTCACTTGATGGAACATTGTGGGTTTCGTGAAATGTTTACATGTAACTTGGCTGGTCTCAAGCTACGTACTTTCCAATTTGAAGCATTGTTCAAAGAGCATTTACCTGATTTAAATGAACATTTTGAGAAATTGAAAATCCCCAATGTATTTTTGAGTCAATGGTTTTTGAGCTTTTTTGGCTCAACCTGTCCATTGAAGATGCTGATTCGAATTTATGATTTGGTATTTGCGGAGGGCTGGCCTTCCACAATGATGAAAGTATCATTAGCAGTACTGAAGCGAAATGAGAGTATATTATCTAAATTTGATTCCGAGGAGGATATACTAGAACGTCTATTAGGAAGAACGCTCTGGGATGTTTATGGGTTTGATGAGGATTTATTAGTAAGTGATATAACCTCAGTTACTGGGGTTGTTGATAGATTGGCCGAATTGGAGACCACATACCAGGACAAGCTAGATTCTTCAACATCTCCTGTAGAATCATTAGCACTAGCCCCAATCACACCCGAGAAGGATAGTAGCAGTTTTATTGGATCAATTAGTACATCACCGTCGATATTCCGGTTTTTGCGAAAGGATAGTGCCACAACTGGATCAACTAGCGCTAGCTCGGAATTGTTTGATCCATCTGTATATCGCGCACCTTCATCTGTCTCGTCAATATCAGAAGAAGACGACCCTCGAGAAATTTATGAATTGAAGCTGGAACTTCATCATACTAGGTATGCTTTACATTCAGAACAAGAGGATAGAAAGCGTGACCATCAATTAGTATTGAAGTTGTTGAAAAATATTAATGATACTAATTTGATCAACGAGGTCAAAGATCGGTTTGGTTATGAAAGTGATGGCGAAGACGAAGCAAGCACAGCTTGTGGAGGAACAGAGGTAGGCACGGAAGATACTAATTCTACGGTACATGAATGTGCAAATTGTGAACGTTTATTGATGGAATTGGCTGTGGTCAAATCCAATGAAGTGGCCGCAAAACAAACCATTGATGAGCTAAATGAAAGAGTTTCCACACAGCGACCAAGGTCGTGGTGGCAAGGAACTGGTATATAAAAAAAAAAGAGTTATGTAACTAAAAAAAGTTAGAAAAAAAAGAGTTCTTTTTTGGTTGGAAAAAAAAATTTTTACACCCTCCCCTGAATCATGAATGTAAGAAAACAAAAATTTCAGAAGTAAAAAGTAAGGTAGCGTGAGTTTTTCCACATCGATAGGATATCTCGAGCCAAATGCACTCTAGTCATCATATGAAAAGGGTTCATGAAGAAGGGATAAATTTTTCAGAGTTCGAATATGTACTTACAATTTGATATTGTGAATAGTAAAGAAAATAAATTTTTTTAACAAACCTGAGTGGTATTTATACTACGGATGTTCGATCCAAAACTCTAACCTAGCTGCACGGCTGAAGGTTAGAGTTCCTGATTTTGTCAGAACATTGTATTTATTATTGTGCTTGATGAGCCAATCGTATGGTCCCAGCGCTGCAGTTATAAAACCTACCGGCGTAACGTTATAGCTATAGAGTGGAATACGCGTAGGCCAAGCCACAACTAACTATATGAGACAAGCGTTACTGCCTTGAAGCAATATATGCACATCTGTGTAACTTATATTATTACATACCAATAGGCTGTAGTACGTAGTATACTACTGGCTGAAATATATATACATATAAGCGGCAGATACCCAGGGGTCCAAGGGTCCAGGGTGCGCGCAATGGTAGATTGTTTACACAATGAGGAGGAGCTTTCATACTAGCAACGTCGTGCTTAGGCGCGCTATAAGGAAATTCTACGTAGTTGAAGTTGGCCGCACACGGGGAATCTTCGAAGACTATGAAGTAGCGAGAAAAGCGGTGGATAAATACAAAAATGGGAGATTGAAGGGGTTTTTGTGCTTCGATGAGGCCGCAAAGCATTACAAAAAAGTAGTATTGAACAGCACGGAAAAACCGCAAAAGGCCTCTGACACTACTAGAATAATATATACCGACGGCAGTTCTTTGGGCAATCAAACACTTAACACAGCTCGAGGAGGCGTTGGCATTTTTTATGGCGACAATGATCCACGGAACGTTAGTAAACCGCTGGCAATAGATGACAGGCATTCAAGCGACCGAGCAGAACTGCTAGCAGTTGTACATGCACTTGAACTCGAGCTCGCGTCGGGCCCTGACTATCCCTCGAGGATTGTGATCCGAGCAGACTCACAATATGCAATCCAATGTTTGTCCGTGCATGGGCCAACATGGAAGAAAAATGGGTTCAAGAAAAGTCCCAGTAGAAGCACTAAAAGGGCTAACAGTGACCTAGTGGAGCATGGACTGGATTTACTTGAAAAATTGTCTCGTCATACAAAGGTGGTCTTCGAAAAAGTGGAGGGCCATTCGTCTATTCATGGTAACGTTGAGGCCGATAAACTGGCTCGACTGGGTGCAAAGATGGTCATAAGAACCAATGCCAGTAAAAGCGAGTCTCCATCCTCTGCTGCAGTTGCTGAAAAGGCGTCCTCTGCAGTTGTTGAAAAGGATACCGTGGTAGTCACCATTGAGGAGCTTAAACAGTTGTAAAGTTACCCTACAGCCGTTATTATCCAGTCATTCGAATTCTGAAGTTTCCTAATAATACATGACATTATTGTTATTGCACGCTTATAACGCGTACGTCAAGGCCAGTACGTGCTTTCACGATCGGATAAGGCGAGATTGATATATATGCTAGAGGAGGTGGGGTTTTTAGCGGTAGCCGGCCCGCGTGGGGCTAATCGTGGGGGCTCGCCAACGATAAACGGCTATACAGTTTTTCACTTGGACCAACCGAAAGAAGGGACCAGCAGTCATTCTGGGTCGGGCACTCTGAGTATGACGGCAAAACACGCTACGGCTTTGAAGCATGACCCTATGGACTCTAGAGTCACGTGCAACACAAACCATACTTTGTGCTAAATACGTTGCGGATGGGATGCCGCCCACCCCCGAAAGGTGGGATGCCGAAATCTATACCTAGTTATTTTGAGTGGTATTTAAACAAATGTGTGGGGACCAAGATCTATAAACTATAATTTATCAGCATATAAAAGGCCATCCTTCTCCACCTTCGATCTTCTTCACCCCACAGTCTCTACCAGTACATCTTTTTAAATCACAATAATGTCCAAGTTAGAAGTAGGCGTTTACGTTCCATTGATTACCCCCTTCACCGAAGATGGCGAATTGGACCTTGCTAATTTCAAGAAGCAAGCTGTCAGAGTTGCTCAAGAGGGAATTGGTTTGGTTATTCTAGGCTCCAACGGTGAAGCTATCAACCTTTCTAGACCGGAGCGAAAGGCCGTCATCAAGGCTGGACGAGAAGCTCTTGACGAGGCCAAACTTTCCAACATCCCCATTATTGCTGGTACTGGTGCTGGGTCTGCCCACGAGACCATTGAGCTGAGTCAAGACGCAAAGGAGGCCGGTGCCGATGCCGTTATCGTCATTATCAATGGTTACTTTTCATTTGCATTGGGCAAAAACGCTAGTGCCCACAAGCAGTTCTTCGAGGAAGTCATTAAGAAGTCTCCTTTGCCTGTTGTTATATACAACTTCCCCGGTGCTGCAGGTGGAATCGATCTCGACTCAGACTTGATCAATGAATTGTCTGAGCTCGATAACGCTCTCGGTGTTAAATTAACCTGTGGTAACGTTGGTAAAGGTGCCAGAATCGCTGGTTACACTCAATCAGCCGAGTATAAGAAACGTCATCCAAACAAAAAGTTCTTGATCTTCTCAGGATACTTGGATAACTTGTATCCTGCTCTGGCCTCGGGCCAATTCGGTGCCATTACTGGTACCGGTAACGTATTCCCCAAGTTCGCTGCCAAGTTATACGCAACTGCTAAAAAGGCTGTAGAAGAGCCAACTGTTGAGAACCTCAAGGCCGCTCAGGAATTACAATACTTGGGTTCTGACCTTGATTGGGCATTTATCAAGACTGGGGTCCCCGGCACTAAATATGCTCTTAACCAATACGTTGCACCAGGTTTAGGTGGAGTTCCAAGATTACCTATCCCTGTTGTTGATGCGGCCAACAAGGCCGTAGTAGACGCTCTCACCAAGGGGTTCGCTACTGAAAAGTCCCTATAAATAAATAATTTTAGTACACAGTTATATAAAATCAATAATTGTAACCAACCTGACATAATAAAAGCATGGATGCTGACATAAAAAAAAAAAAAAGTCCCGTGCTAATTCACATGCTAAGTTAGCTCGCCCCGATTACGGCGTTTTTGCCTGTAACATTTGGAGCTAGCGCTAGTACTATTGTTTAGCGTGGCTGATCAGATCAAATTTTTTTGTTTTTAGACTTTTCATGTCAACTGCCAAAAGACCTAGACTAGAAATGCCTTACGCTTTATCCCAGAAACACAGAGAGGTAAGTGAATGTTAATGATATACTAAGGAGAACCTATCGTTCTAACATTTAACATTTAGCTCATTGAAGAGCCTTTGTCGAAATTCGACCCTGAGGTTGAACAAATCGTTGAAGATGAAATTGCTCGTCAAAGAGAATCCATTGTTCTGATTGCCTCGGAAAATTTCACCTCCAAGGCTGTTTTTGATGCCTTGGGATCCCCCATGTGTAACAAGTACTCTGAGGGGTATCCAGGTGCTAGATATTACGGTGGTAACCAGAACATTGACCGTATTGAAACTTTATGTCAAAACAGAGCTCTTGAAGCTTTCCATTTGACTTCCGACAAATGGGGGGTTAATGTTCAAACTTTGTCAGGATCCCCTGCTAACTTGCAAGTCTATCAAGCTATCATGAAGCCTCATGACCGACTTATGGGTCTTGACTTGCCCCATGGAGGTCATTTGTCTCATGGATATCAAACCGATACTAGAAAGATCTCTGCAGTTTCAACTTATTTCGAGACCATGCCCTACAGAGTTGATCTCGAGACTGGTATTATTGATTATGATATGCTCGAAAAGACCGCTGTTTTGTATCGACCCAAGGTTTTGGTCGCCGGTACTAGTGCTTACTGCCGATTGATTGACTACAAACGTATGAGAGAAATCGCCGACAAGGTTGGTGCTTACTTGGTTGTTGATATGGCCCACATTTCTGGTCTTATTGCTGCTCAAGTTATCCCCAGTCCATTTGAGTATGCTGATATTGTTACCACCACTACCCACAAGTCTTTACGAGGACCTCGAGGTGCCATGATCTTTTTCAGACGTGGTGTTAGATCAGTTAACCCTAAGACTGGTAAGGAAACTTTATATGATTTGGAAAATCCTATCAACTTTTCAGTTTTCCCTGGTCATCAAGGTGGTCCTCATAACCATACTATCACTGCTTTAGCTGTTGCTCTTAAGCAAGCTGCCACCCCTGAGTTTGTCGAATACCAGAAGCAGGTCTTGCTTAACGCAAAGGCACTTGAGCGTAAGTTCAAGGAGCTCGGTTACACCTTAGTTTCTGGCGGTACCGACTCACACATGGTATTGGTCAGTCTTAAGGATAAGGGAATTGACGGTGCCAGAGTTGAAACCGTTTGTGAACTTATTAACATTGCCGTTAATAAGAACTCTATTCCCGGCGATAAGTCTGCTTTGGTCCCCGGTGGTATCAGAATCGGTGCTCCAGCTATGTCAAGTCGTGGACTTGGTGAAAAGGACTTTGAACGAATTGTTGAATATATTGACAAGGCTGTTAAGTACTCTATCGAAACTCAACAACAATTGCCAAAGGATGCCAACAAGTTGAAGGACTTCAAGGCTAAGGTTACTGCTGGTGACGAAACTCTTACTGCTCTCAAGGCAGAAATCACTGCCTGGGCTAAGGAATTCCCATTGCCAGTCTAATTGCTTTTTATATTGTAATAAGTAAGATATTAAAATTGATATATTGCCAGTAATGGCACATGTGTATTTAGCAAAATATGACATTAAAAATGACACCAAGACATGAGTACTTAAAACTAAAAGAACTAAGAACCACCCATTATCTATAACATATATGGTCGACTCATGCTGTGTAGTGATGAAGGTAGATTATGACATAATGTAAGATATAACTGATAAATTCTGCGCTCATTTGATATCTCTAGCATGTGACTCCCCTACAATTGATATTTCACTACAATTACAATAGCGAGTTATGTTATAGAAGGCTTCGAAGTTCGAAGTTCGAAGTTCGAAGCGAACTCGAATTCGCCGCCGATTCAAAGGCGATCGATTAGCTTTATAGCTATAGCTATTAATAAGTATATATACTGGGTGCCTGGGCCACTATATAACTTCCTATCCACCAGACCATCATGCTGGTATTGGCCATTGGAGACTTGCACATCCCTGACAGGGCCACAGACCTTCCTGCAAAGTTTAGAAAACTGCTGTCACCGGGTAAAATAGGACAAGTGCTGTCATTGGGTAATGCCACTGACGAACCCACCGAGCAATTCTTACAATCGATATCACCACAATATACAGCGGTCCGAGGCCAATACGATCTCAACCAATCGTTACCATTGAACAAAGTAGTTACACATGGCCAGCTAAGGATAGGCATCATTTCAGGGTTTTCAGTTATACCTAATAATGATCCTGATGCATTGCTAATAGCAGCTCGACAATTGGATGCCGATATCTTATTATGGGGAGGATCTCCCTCTGTTGAAGCATATCAACTAGATGGAAAGTTTTTCATTAGTCCAGGCTCGGCCACTGGAGCCTTTTCAACCGATTGGACTGATTCTGCTGAAAATAAAAACGTGCCTAGTTTTTGTTTATTAGATGTTCAAGGCTCAGTATGTGTTATTTATGTTTACAGTTACAAAAATGATGAAGTAAAAGTAGACAAAGTTAGCTACCGAAAACCTGCAAATATATAACAATAATATATTATGAACAGTATAAGAATCCACTATTCCCAATCCATCGCTTTCTAATGACATTCATATATACATGTTCATACTTATAGCCCTGTTATTATTATATTGAAAAGTTAAGCCTCTCCAATAAAGGTTGCTATGGCTACCAGATCACCAGATTGATCATCTCAGATTCTAGAATGTTACATTTTACACAGCCTTAAGCTTATTATGACCATTGATCATGCAGAAGCTTCATGCTTATAAGCTTATTTTTGGACCATCGGCTTGATCTAAATATACCATACCTGCACTCTTTGGACAACAACTTTTTTTTTCTTAGGGATTTCCAACTCAGCATTTAAGACCCTCCTCCGGGTCAACATACACACACACTGCTAGCGTCCACTTGCGAGTCATTCGACAAGGACACGTTACTCTTCACGAGCGGTCAAGACCAAACTTTTCCGTCGCGTTATATTCTGTGACTTTTGAGAATTTCAATTGTTGCCCCCCACCCTCCTCCAAATAATGGCAACTTTGTCACCAACTTCATCAGCAGGCGGTGAGAGGCGTCGACGCAGTTCAAGCATTATAGGCCATTTGCAGCCGGAGTCCATTGAAGAGAAGAGTGATCAGGCTGTGCTGCCGAACTTGAATGCAAACTGGGTTAATACTAAAGGAGCATGGGTCGTACATATAGTAATTATTTTAATATTGCTGGTCGTTTATGATTTAGTTCCTGGAATCACCCAGGAGCTACGGTGGACGCTTACCAATATCACTTATGTCACGGGGTCCTACTTGATGTTCCACTACGTCAAGGGCATTCCATGGGAATTCAATGCCGGTGCATTTGATTCGTTGACCATGTGGGAACAAATTGATGATGGCGCTCAATACACTCCTGCAAAGAAATTCTTGCTGGGTGTGCCTATAGGTCTATTTCTTATTTCTACACATTACACAAGATACAATATCACCATGTTTGTGGTGAATGTAGGTGCATGTCTGATTTCGGTGCTTCCGAAGTTACCTTCAAGTCATCGCCTAAGGTTTAACGTTCCTAACGAGGAATGAAATATATATATACGATATATATATATATATACCCACATTTAAAAACTTTTTCAAGGGATTTTAATAATGGCGCTTTTATATAGCTTACAGTCTTTCCTTGGTTTATAAATATATATAAAAATTAAAATGTTGTGTTTTTCATAGTTGTCATTGGTTGAGCCGGATTCACATGCTTATGCTAAACTAACAAGCTCCGGGATCCCAGATCTGATCTTGTTATAAAGGCGCCATCGCCGCACTAATGTATCGACATCGGTGGTCCGGGGATCAATTTTGAAATCCAGTATGATGATTCTTCACGTAACAAGAATAACAAAAAGTAGAATTCCTCTTAGAGGGTTCCATACCTCTATAATAAGGCTAAAGGATGATACGAGCGCAATTAGATGGTTCTACGCTACTGACATACCGAAATCAAAACCCAAATATATAACCAATTGGCGACCGGAGAAACCAGCCTCGAAATACACAGCCTTCAGTAAACGAGATAGCAAAAAGCTCGAGGACGCGTTCCAATTGGGGAACAAGAAAACTGTTTCTCCGGTCCTTGTTCAGGATGGCGGGCTTTTCAGTGTTGACGTAGGTAAGCGAGAATTGTTTCCTACTTATTGGGATGGCCCTGTTTATGATGTACGTCGCGGATCATGGTTTTTTGTCAATGGCCAGTCTTTACTTCCTATACAAGAGGATCTTGCCGAGGAGCTTGAACGTGCGTATAATGAGGGTCCTTCAAAGGAAGAAGATTTGGTTGGTTTGAGTCATGAGAAATATAGTGCGTTGAAATTTTCTAACGATGAATTATATCTTATTCAGAAGATTGACGCGAATGACTCGGCTTGGAAGAAGTTTGCACCGGGTTCACTGGAAACCAAAGTAGTTAGGGGATACGTAGGCAAATCAGAGGAAAAATCTAGGGACAAATCTTCTGTAAATACTCTTGATGAGCTGGAGGGTAAATTCAAAGCAGTGTTTTCAGGAACTACCAAACCAGTCGATAGTAGGATGGCCACACAAATGGAAGAGGACTATAGCCGAGGTGGAGATGAAGAGGATAGCCCTTCCACAGAACCTGTTGACCATTTGATTTTGTGTATTCATGGGATTGGTCAAAAACTATCCCAACGAATAGAATCAGTTAACTTTGTACATGATATTAATGTTTTCAGGAAATTGATCCATGAAGATAGTAGTATCCCAGGTAATAGAAATGTTCAAGTTTTGCCAGTAATTTGGCGACATGATGTACAATTAGGTGGTGAAGGTGGTCTATGTAGCCTTGACGATATAACTGTTAAGGGAATCACTTCATTTAGAAATGTTGTTGGAGATGTAGTGTTGGATGTATTACTATACAGTGATCCAGTGTACAGAGAACAGATTTTGGAGAATGTAACATATCAATTGAACTCAATTGTAAGAAGATTTACTGCTAATAATAACGGTAATCAACCAAAGGTATCTTTACTTGGCCATTCTTTAGGCTCAGTTATTTCATATGATATTTTGACAACAAGGGAAACAAAGGGTCGACCGTACAGTGATAAGATTCCAGTGTCTAAAACTCAATTAGAGTTTACTACTGATAACGCATTTTTGATTGGTAGTCCAATGGGGATATATGGGCTAATCAGTAAAAAAACCATTACTCCTGGTACTATTAATGCTAAATCTGTTTTTAATCTGTTCCATCCAAGTGACCCGATAAGTTATAGATTAGAACCTTTAGCAGTACCAGAAGCAGCTAAATTAGATCCAGAGATGATTCCTTATACTAAAGGCGGCATTTCGTCGCAAATCCAGGAATTGGGCGCATTAGGGCAAAAGATAAGCGATAATGCCTCACAATTGTTTACGACGTTATCACAGTTATACGGCAAGGAAGAACAGGATAGCGATTCAAAGGAAGAATCATCCTCAGGCTCTTCCGACAAGGTCAAATTGAGCGACAAAGAGATCTCAAAGATAAAAGATCAATTGTACAACTTTAACCGTAATGGGAGAATCGATTACTCTTTGCAAGAAGGAGTATTGGATATCTCATTGGTAACAGCAATAGCCTCACATGTAACATATTTTGAAAATTCCGACGTTGCAAATTTTATCTTGAAAAACGTCTTGCATTAGGTTAGTCAGGGGTAGTAACTTTAAATAAAAAAAAAGAAAAAAAAAAGAAAGAAAAAAGAAAGTTTATCAGATAAGATTTATAACCCGAAAGGGGGAATATGTATAAAGTACTTTTTGTGATATTTTATATTAATCCTGTCTATAGATGTCCCTAGATGAACCAAGATGTTATGAATCTCAGAAGTACCATGATATTTGCATTTGGTAATCGGGCCAAATGGCCTAATCTAGTACCCGATCTCCGCTAAACCCGCTTATCTCACGTGAAATTTTGTTATCACATCGCGAATACATGCAAGGAAACCTATTTAAACCATTCCAAATGTCGACGTCTGATGATATCAGAATGGATCCTTTTTACATCTATTTTCCGCCATGTCTACCTCATTCAGTGAACTGCCCATAGTAGACTTTGGGCTCTTAAAGCAGGGCAAGAAGGATGAAGTACTGAAATCATTACGATATGCATTTTTTGAAGTTGGCTTTTTGTATCTGATCAACCATGGTGCCGAGCAATTAGCAGACGAGTTATTGGAACTGTTACCTGACTTATTTGCTATTCCAGAGGAAGAGAAGTTGAAAGTAGCAATGACTAATAGTCCTCATTTTGTTGGATATACGAGACTTGGTGCTGAAACTACAGCTAAAGCTACTGATATTCGTGAACAGTTTGATTTCGGATCAGCTACTGAACCTAACCCCGATACGGACCCACTATGGAAAAAACTGAAAGGACCGAGCCAATATATCCCCGATAGTATTATACCAGGGTTCAAAGATAAGATTTTAGCATATTTTTCTGAATTAGATAGAATATCAACCCTGCTTTTACAATTGACTGCAGAATCTTTGAACCTTGAGCCAGACACTTTTCTAAAATTTGTAGGCGAAATGCATAGATTGAAATTGATTCGATACCCTGCCGTTGGGAAAGATGCTGCAAGCACTCAAGGAGTAGGGCCTCATAAGGATAGCTCGGGGTTGATCACATTTGTGTTACAAGATCAGATTGGTGGATTACAAGTAATCAATTCTGATGGTGAGTGGATTGATGCTACACCTATTAAGGGATCATTAGTCGTTAACGTTGCACAGGGGTTTGAAGCGTTGACAGGTGGCAGATGTACAGCTACGACTCATAGAGTAATTTCACCAGGAGACAAAACTAGATATTCCATTCCATACTTCCATGCGGTAAGATTAGATCTGACCACCGAACAGATTCAACAACAATTGAAGGATATAGAAGGAAAGATACCCGAACCGCATGATGACAAACGGAGAACTGCCGGGACTTCCAGTGAATTTTTGGACCCCACTTATTCTTGTGTAAGTATTATTAAGATTAGACTGTTCAATTTTGGCAGATCATCTAACATTTAGTTCGGCGAGGCTCATTTAAGAAATAGAATAATAAGCCACAAAGATGTTGGCAAGAAATGGTATCCAGAGGTTTATGAAAAGTATTTAGCTACTGTTAAATAGTATTATAAAATTATCTGTATGAATTGTATAAAACTTGTTTAATATGTCAGGAGCTAATTGGCTAGCCGCTAGCAAGAACTTATAATTATTTGTTTTCATTAAACCACTTGTCTATAGTTGATCCAGGATTTTCAGGATCAAGGCTACTCCAAGAGGGTAACCACAGTTTGACATTGTCCGAATCCAATTCGGGGTATTTCTCCTTTATTACCTGTTTAAGCCCCTTATAAAAAATCTTATAACCATCAGCATTAAAATGCAAGCCATCTGTAAGCAAATGCTTGAACTTTGAATCATCGCCACCGTCTATCTTTTCACCAGGTAATACTTTATCACCTTCTTTCCAACCAACACTTTCAGCAAATAAGTACCATAAGCCGACATACCCCACATCCAATTCATCAGCAACTTTCTTTGCTGCATCAGCGTACTCTCTTTGAGTCCGGGTTTTCCTTGTGTCTTCAAACCACTGGTATTCATTTACAATAGCAGGGCCAACAATTATAACTTTAATGCCCTTTTCGAGAATACTTTTCGCGATATACTTGGTATTCTCAGCGTATTCTTCTATAGGCACATATTGTGTCGAAGGAGCTTGGTTAGAGTCATTGGTACCAAAGAAAATTACCACTAACTTGACATGATTGGTAGGATTATCTATTATCGGACCGAGAACAGGCTTGTATAGCGCTTTGGCACCTCGCGAAGTATAACCACCGAATCCCCGCGCAATTATATCAAATTTACGCTGGTAATCGTTAGCAAGTGCAGGTGCAAGACTGAACCCTCCCACTTGGCTGTAGCTGTATTCAGTGATAGAATCACCGAAAAGTACTAATTTTGGTAAATTGTAATTACTCATCTGGGCTAATGATATCTATAGTGCTATAGCTATCCGGATCCAGGGTTATCGATAAAAAGTTAATATCTATAGATCTAGATCTGTGGTTGACAGATACACTTTTAGGTCCTTTTATAATCGGACCCATAACCAGTTATATGGTACGGCTGAGGCGGGGTCAACACGCCTGTACCTGCGTATAACGTATACGTATAACGTATACGACAATTGCAAATATATAACTTATTATTAATATCTATTGAATATTGCACAATGTTTACTAATACATAACTAGCTAATAACCCTGGTCAATTAGTACCTTTTCGATATCATTGGGGTCGAATTCATCATAATTGGGAAACTGCTGTTTCAGTTTGGAAGGACTTAGTTCAGGATATTTTTCATTGATAACTTTGACCAATGCATTATAGTAAATTCTATACCCTTCACCACTGAAATGACCAGCATCAACTAGTAACTCACTAACTTTTCTGTTATCAAATCTTGAACCTATCTCTCCTGGGAACGTTGTATCAGATTCATTCCAACCAACATGTCGAGCAAAGTCGTACCATAGTGAAACAAACCCCACATCCAGCTCCTTAGCCACTTCACCGATAGCATCAGTGTACTTTTTCTGCTCCTCACTTTCTCCACGTCTTTCTTTATTATTCCCACCGTAATGCTCGTCAATTACCGCAGGGCCCACTAAAATGACTTTGGCACCCAGATTCAGTCCCTTCTGGGCGAGTTCTTTGATATTGTCCTTAAACTCCGGTATAGGTACATGAATCTGTGGACTACCGTCACTGTCATTAGTACCAAAAAATATGACCAACAATGCCAAATTGTCCTTGTAGGGAGCCACTATACGGTCAAATATGTGCTTGGCCATCCGTGAATTGTACCCACCGTAGCCTCGAGCTATCACATCGAGTTTTCGTTGGTAGTCGTGAGACAATTGTGCAGTACTGCTGAATCCTACATTCTGGTCATAACTATATTGGGTAATTGAGTCACCAAATAAAAGAATCTTAGGTAAATCGTGTGCTTTCGACATACTTGCCAATTAGTTGAATAACTTACAGGTATACTTCGGAGGTATCTTGCAGAGTTTATATACCCCGCGGGCCGTATACGCGTACTTGTGACCAGACGGAATGTTAAACCTCCGAGGGACACGGAGATTTCGATGCCGTACGATTGATTATTTGTGTGAGGTTAAGAGAACTATGGTTGAGTTAGTGAGTCAACATTCCGCAATTATGACCTCACGGGTGAATATTGGTGTCAATAGTCCCTGAAAACGTTGGTGGAAGCTAATACACAAAATATGGTTTCCTATCATTTATTTCTAAGCTTAGGTCTTTGATTACTCACGAAGAGTGCAGGCTATTAACCACAAGTTCTACTATCCACTAGAACTGCAGGAACCTAATAGGTGATTATGCCAAAGGGATCTAAGCTGTAGACGTAGCATTCTGGATATCTAGATCTATAGTTTGTAATAAATGGCCTGTTGAAGAATTCACAGATCTTGTGATCTATGATGACTTTGAATTTTTTATGTATTATTCCAAAAATTGAGATAATCAAATATAATTATCTGAGTCATGTGTACTAACTACTAAGTTTGTATTCTGCCATATGAATAACCACGTGGGAAATTGTATATAATTTCGTAGAGATGCCTGAGCTAGTTAAAAAACACGAATTTTCCCAATAACTGAGACGTTAGTGCCAGTTGGAAAGATTGAGTTGATCCATCTTTCCAGTATAAGGGCATGCTTAATTAAGTGTTTGTGCCTAAATTAGTCCTACAGAAATACGTCCACGGCTTTAGGACCAATTCATTAAATACCCATGAGCATTGTAAATGTCATAGCTTCTGTAGATAACCTTGCTGGATAAGCCTTTGCACATCAGCCTGTCTGACAAAAAACTGACTATCCTTTGTCAAATTAAAAGCACTAAATGTTAGTTGATCTTATTAAAGAGCCTAGTCTTATACTATACATACCCATATTCGGTTTGAACTTCGCCTGCATCTTTTAGCACCCGTACATCAATAAATAAATCCTTTGGAGGCTCCATTGACCCCGTTAAATCAACCTCAGTCCATATTCCTTTATAATCTACTAGTAATTCGGCATACTTGCGCTGGAAATCTTGCTCATGGGGACTAAGATTATATACAACATCTTCATCCATCAAATCTTCATCTTGCCAAGTCATTTCAATGATTTTATCAGCTCTTACGCGCTGGTACGCCAACAGACACCGCTTGTTACGCCGCATACATAAATGCTGTACAAATAATGCGCATGTATTTGTTCGGTTCTGCGAAGCTGATTCGTCTTCTTCATCTTGTAATGCTAATAACGCGTCAGCTTCACGTGACAAATCCCTAATTTCTCGAGTAACTCTTCTGACTATTTCTTCTTGATATAGAGGAATTGAATCTATGTTTTGAGTACGTTTCGCATCCGCTATCAGCTTCGCGGCCAAGTCTCCGTACATTCTAGTAAAAATCCGTTGACATGGATCATAATCAGATCTGAATTAAAATAATTTGATCGACGCGTCTTATATAACTATTTTTGTACGCGATCATGATATGTTATATGATTTGGAAGGAAATTGACTGGACGGTATATACATGGAAAATAAATATATTATATTAGACCCAACGCTGAAGGTTGAGGGACCTCTTTAGAAAAACATACAGAGGATACAGCTTACAAAAAAAGCAGATAGGTCGAAGAGAAAAGAAACATTTGTCTGGGCTCTAGACCAGACTAAAGGCTCTTGTCGCTCTCAAAAGGTATTAGCCCTTAATTATCTTCTCAATAACCAAAAAGAAATATAAAAGTGGAAAAGAAACAAGTACAAATGCTGTTAATAACTTGCACACTATAATGGTACTGTATGATTAGCCAAATATCCTTAAGCCGCCAGTTTCGACGATCTCTTCCTCTTCCTCTTCTTCTTCGTCCTCTTCATCCTCTGCTTCATTAACATTGAGTTTTTGCCCTAGTAAAGAGCTATAAAGTTCGTCAATTTGGTCGTCATTCCAAGTAAAAACATTTTTCGGTGCATCAAACCCTTGCACTTTTTCATGGATATGGTACCTTAATTTCCTCCCCTTTGAAGCTCTAGTATCGACATTTTTGTGAACTTTGGGTTTAGATACTGTCCATTTAACACCGCTAGTAGCATCTGATCCTGTATCAGCCATCCGTCTATCAACAAGATCACGTAATAAAAGTCGATAAAAATCTCCATCATCAAAGATATGCTCGTTTTCTTCCAAATCTGGTTTACCGTTGCTTTCTTGGGGTTCTTCACCAATGAAGACCGAATTCGACCTGTTTAACCGCGTTCGTTTAATTAAACGGTCCATATCTGCTAAAGTCGCGGTCACTTGGACGGCGGCACTTTGGTTTATCGATTTGAATTTCTTAGCTTGTAATGCCGATGCACCAGAAGATGACTGGATTTTTCTTGACCATTTAGTTAATACTGAGTCTCTATATGCGGCGAGCTTTTCATCAAGTGACTTTGCATTATCAAGGTATGCAGTAAATGATCGTTTTTTATTGGGTAATTTGAATGACTTGTCTAGCCCTCCATCATTGGTTAAAAGCTTTATTCGTAAGTCTGTTATAGTATTTAACACGGACTCAATGGAACTTAGTACAGATTTTTTCGTATCGCTGTCAGGAACTCCTGATAAAGGAATGGTGTTGGAAGCAGCTAAAGCTTTCTGTAAACTTATCCTAGATTCAAGTAATCCATCAAATAACTTGATTTGATTACTAACTGCTTTTCCTTTCAATGCATCATTTTGTAGTGCTGTTAAGTGCTGCTCATTAACTTGAGACTTTTCAGCTTTGAGTATTGCTTGAATTTTGGATCTTTTATCTTGGCTGATCTCTTCAGGTTCTTCAGATTTCGCAGCATTGCCCGCTTCACTGTCTTCTTCATCAGAGCCTTCGGAATATTCTTCAGAGTCTTCTTCAGATTCTTCGGACTTCTCTTCCAAGCTCTCATCCTCAGAATCATTATCGCTATCACTCTCCTCGTCGTCATCATCTAAATTCTCAGAACTCTCTGATTCAGACTCACCGGACTCATCCTCGTTATTAAACAGCTTATCTCTCGAGATTCTTGATCCAGAGTACTTCTTTTCATTTACACTGATTCCATCATCTCGCAGTTTACTTTTACCGACCGCGACATAATGCTCTCTAGCCAGTTCGTTATCCTCATGGGTAATAGCAGCTCCATCTTCAAACTCCTCAGGATCGAAATCTAGACAGTTAGTTCACTGAATGCTTCCAAAGTGCTAGATATATGCTTCTAACTTACCCTCAGGTTCTGGTCTTGCTAGGCTCGACAGTTGTTCCGCCAAAGAGGGCATAATGCAAGCTGATTCTATACTTGATAAATAAATTTTTCAAAGGTACCAGCTGCAGTATACTTTATAATTGCAACGCTGATCATGATCGATCGAACTCTAAATTTTTTGAATGCAATTCTCTTGATCAAGCATGCGCATGAGATCATGATAAAGGTAGCCGACGAGCTGATCATGAAATGCGCTTCTTCTATGCATGCAATTGATCAAATCAAAACCATGTTATAACGTACTATACCTCTAGAGTATGCTGAAAGTTACGCTGACTTAGGTAGTACTACATATGTAAACGCGTTGGTCATGAATAACCTTTCACGAGAGACCACTATCACTGTATAAACCCGTAGAAAATCAACTTTCATCTTTGAGAACTGAGACTGCCGTATTAGCTAGTGTAGTAACAGTTCGTAGTTTCCCGCGATCAAGTGCTTGCGAAGCTGGAGAGTAGCCCTACAAACGGAATGGACGAAATCTCTAGTTGGTCTAGAGGAACGAAAACACGAGTCATCGACTCTGCTCGGCCATGTCGACTGCCTGAGACGCCATTGGAGCGTTGCAATTGTCGAAGGGCCAAAATTGCGCAATCGCTCCGAGTTCGGCCTTGCAATATTAGCGCTAACTGAGGTCTCGGATTCTAGTTACATGCGCGTTGGCCTGTAAGCTCGTTTCTGTCGGGACATAACTGATCGGCCATTTCCTAAACGGGAGTTATCGAATCTGATAATTTTTCTTGCAGATTTTGCTCATCCAATCTTTTTACTTAAAGCCTAGCCAATCTCCTTTCTCCAGCCGGTCACCACCTTCTTTTTTTCCCCCCCTCCTCATCCTTCTTTTCCAGGAACCTCTCTACCAAGCTTCTACTAGGACTAGTTGGAAAGGTCTGCTCTTGTCTCTCACCATGGGCTCTCAAACAATAGCAGGTAAGTTTTCAGTCTTTTTATTTTGCACTTAGCAGAAATTCTAACATTTAGCTAAACGTCCTCCGGCCATTATTGCAAAGACACCTGTTGCCAAATCACAGTCACCGGAAGATTCTTCTTCTTCACCGTCTGCTTCAGGCGACCAGGATGCCGGGGACGCCAAGAACTCTCCCATCAAACTGACCACGTCAAAGGTTTGGGTTTTGCCCCCACGGCCTAAGCCCGGCCGTAAGCCTGCCGGGGATAACGCCAGCAGTAAACGGAAGCTCCAGAACCGTATCGCTCAACGGGCGTTTAGAGAACGCCGTGCCGCAATGGTAGAAGACCTGGAGTCGAAGCTAGTGGATATTGAGCGTGCAAGAGACCATCGGGAGATGGCGCTCTGCGAAAATGTCAAGGAATTGAAACATGAAAACGAAGCTCTTCGAAACAGCTTGAAACAATTACAAAGTAACAACGATCAGTTGGTAGCTCAAGTGCACCATTATCAAAACCAACTACAACAGTTACAACAACAGCTACAGATTTTACAACAATCAGCAAATCACCGCCAAAATCATGGTGAATTGGCCCTACTTGACCGTGCTCTTGAAGAACGTCTACCTGTTCCCCAACATCATTCCAACCACCAAACACAGCCTATAACTGATCATCAGTATGCCGTTGCGTCCGATGAATCATGTGGTGTGTGCGAGAAGGATGATTGCTTGTGTGAAAGTATTGGTATCAAGGAGCCTAAACACAAATCGCATACTGCTGCTCCTCAAGCTGCTGTACCTCTCAAACGACGACCTTCCACTACAATTCACAAGCCAGTGGAGCAGTCCGAATCACTGGAAATTGATTTCACAGCAACATTTGCTCGTAAGAAGCGATCAAAGAAATCACAACAACAATCATCGCCAAAGAAGCCCACTACTAATGAAATCACCGGTGATGGGTCAAACTGCGGGTTCTGCGAGGACGGACTGCCTTGTATGTGCAAGAGCAACACTTTGCCTCCATTAGTGTCGGGAGAAGATCATTCTACGCCAAAGCTACCTACTTTACATCCTTCACCTCCTATCCAAGAACCTACTGTTACAACTACCAGTGTGGTGAACACCACCAACACCTCATCAAGCACTAGTGGATGTACAGGTAACCCTGGTAACTGTATGCAATGTAGACAGGACCCCATGTCAACTCTCTTCTGCACAACTATAGCATCAAGGGAAACTGTCTCGGCTGAACGGTCATCACAACAAACATCATCTACTCGAAGCGAAAGCCGCACTGATGGCGGTTCCGGTGTATTTATTCCTTGCTCGGACGCTTACCGAACACTATCACGACACAATAACTTCAAGCAGGCTGATTTCAGTACTATTGTCGGCAAATTGAACACCCGTGGTATGAAGGTCGAAGTGAGTAGTGTTGCCAAAGTTCTGCGTGAACTTGATAAACGGTTATACGACTAGATGAATGCAACTATATGTAGTTTTTTCTTTCTCTTTTTTAATGAATGAATGCGTTGTTTTCTATTTTCTTTATGCTGCCATACGTATAGTGTAATCATTCCCACTTTTGGTAATATATCTGACCCAGGGATATGATTGGTATTGTAACTTCGGCTCAATGATTTTAAGGTACCGAACTTGAATACCTGAAGTTGTATAATAAGGAATAGTGAAGTTAACCTGAATAGGCCTTTTTGTATGAGACGTCGAGACTCCGGTAGTAGTTGGATTAATGCTACCAGTATTACCAGAACTTTCTTTAACTGTGGGTAGTCCTAGCTCAGCATACAATGTGAATTCTCGACCACCACCAAATTGTTTGATTTTCCAAACAATTGCCGCTAATTCTGGTCGCCATTTAGCACTTCCAGAACTAGGCTTCAACCTTGGGGAATCAGCATCTTCTGGCACTGGAATTATAATCTCCACATTATTAGCGTTGGATCTTTTCTTAAATTGTGCTCTTGCTCTTGCAGAAATTTCGATACGTGTAGATGAATGGACTGTCACTTTGCAGTCAACCCATATTAATGGTTTCACATTAGTATTGAGTCGATAACTCATAAGTTCAAACTCACCATCAGGTGGAATAAATGAAATAGTCCTATCGTTTTCAAATCGTGACAACCTAACACACTGATGGAATTTAACATCTTCCATCTCAATTGCCTTACCGGCACCTGGCCCACCACCTGCAGATGACCCCATTGGCCGACCTCCAGTATTTGAATGATGATCAAAGATCACTCGATCATTTAGACCTAATCTCAATTCAGGCATACCTGATAAATATGACTTCATTTGTACTGATCCAAGAATCTCTGATCTTAGTACTTGACCTGAAGGTGAAAGTAACATATTAACTGATTCAACCACATCCAAAAATGCTTCGTTTTTGCGATATTGAATACCCTCTGATCTCCATGAAACAGCATTAGTGACAGCAACAGGAGGACGAGCCTGCACGTCCAACGTATGCGATTCTTGAGTAATGTACTCTTTAAGTATTTTGGTATCAGTAGTTTGAGGGTACCCGAAATCCATCATTTCATCTAGCAATTCGTAGATAATAACAAAATTGTCCCTAATTGATTCTTCTTCTAATTCTTTAAAATATTCTGTTAACACTTCCACAATCCGATGTAAAAACAGTAGAATCTCTGTGGCATTCGAATTACGTTTCGTCAATGCCAAAAGATATAAGTTATTATGCGTAATGTACAGGTAATTTATTCCTTCTAATGAGAAACAAGGAGGTACCACTGATGATTCTTCCTCAGCTTCCATCAAAAATAATGGGAATTTCTCTACCGCACTCATAGGCACATCACCACGATAGTTCCGTGATAATAGAGGCTTACCCTTGAGGTCAAGGAAAAACACCGCCGACGCCATATTTGTGAAATTTGCAGTCTTTGGCAGTTTACGAATATATTGGGCGCGCCAAAGCTTTAAGAAAGGGTTAAAACGTTAAACGTTTCATTTTTAAGCTCAAGCCAATATATTCCACCCACACAATTGCAACAGATCGCTATATAGCCATCAAACTCTCAGATTGCCTACAGGCCTAGCCTAGGCTAACGCTGGCGAACTTACATTGAATCACATCTTATGCATACGTACGACCAAATTTCGAATTCGCTCGTATGGATTAACGTTATAACCCATTATAGCACTACTGGCGGCGCCGACCGCGTTATATAGTTATTGATTTCTAACATACGACGTCGGATTTTGAACTTTACTAAAACATAAGTGTTTTACTTGGTTTTGAAGCCGATATTCTTTAGAAAACACGGGATATTTTTGATGGGAAGTGTATTTTTGACTGAAAACTGTTATAAATATTGGCCCACATCTATTTTAGTATCATTTGTAAAGTAGGAAAATTGACCCCCACACAATGGAATCGCAGAACCAGAACCCAAATATGGTTAAGGAAGAAAATGTATTTGATGGAGAGGAAAGATCACAGTCAGTAGAGAGCTCTGAGAATAGCGAGTTTAATCAGAGTGAAGACATTAAAAACGGCCGAAAGAAACGAACTAGCTCAAGTGTGGGGTCTTCCTCGGGCAAACGAGCGAGAAAACCCAAAGCCGAACATGCTTGCATCTATTGCCGAAGGTCACATATGACTTGTGATAATCAACGGCCATGCTCTAGGTGTATTGCACGCAATATAGGCCATATGTGTCATGATGTTCCTACTTCAGGATCAAGAGGTGGAAGGACTAAACATTCTGATAGTAGCACACCAGGCGAGAATGATTCTACACCTAAAGTTCAACCACCCAATGCCCAACCATTACAGAACTTTTCAGGACCTTCTACTGTGCAAGCTCCATATGATAATGGAATACCTAAAGTGGACATATCTGGTGATTGGAATTTCCTCGGTCAACAAAGTATTCTTTCACAGACTCTCAAATTTAACCAAAATAATCCAATATTCTATTCCGAACATGCAGGAAGTGAATTTTCCTCATTAAATGACTTTTTGGCAATGATTGATGAGCCAGCCTTATTAGACGATACGTTCCAAAATAATACGGCCACTGAAAATATGGCCACTGGTAATAGACTGGCTGTTAATCCGGCTAACCAAGGGTCGACTAGCCCAAGACAAGTTGAAAATACTAGTGGTAACAATACTGATAAAGAACCAGGAGCTGATTCAGCTAAGGATAAGTTTTTCCTTACTGCTGCAGACCCTTCTGAGGATATATCACCCGAGGAAAGGCTCAAACAAGTTATTCATGCCAAGCTTGAAGCAGGACTTTTGCAACCGTTCAACTATGTCAAGGGGTACCAAAGGCTACAGAAGTACATGGATAACTACATGAATCAGACGTCCAAACAACGGATTCTTAAACCATTATCTGTTTTTAGACCCGCTTTTCGTGCTGTCGCTAAAAGCTTGAAGGACGTTGACTTGGTTTTAGTTGAAGAAAGCTTTGAAAGAATGGTATTGGAATATGACCGAGTATTCACTAGTATGGCTATCCCTGCTTGCTTGTGGAGACGTACCGGTGAAATCTTTAGAGGTAATAAAGAATTTGCTGGGTTGGTTGATGTGAATGTCGAGGATTTACGTGATGGGAAGTTGGCTATTTATGAATTATTAAGTGAAGAATCTGCAGTTAATTATTGGGAAAAGTATGGTGGTATTGCATTTGATTCTGGACAAAAAGCAGTTCTTACTAGTTGTAATTTACGAACAAGAGATGGCCGGAAAAGACGACAGTGTTGTTTCAGTTTCACAATACGACGAGATAAATATAATATTCCTAGTTGTATTATTGGGAATTTTATACCTATACATCCATAATTTAACCCTTGGTGGTGGCAGATTCTTTTCTTCGTTTGGTAAACTTTTCAAGATCTTCTTCGTCAACGATTTCAGGCAACGCTTCATTGATTCTTTTGTCAAGAGGATCTTCATTTGCCTTACGTTTCTCCTTTGTGGTTGTAGCTGCTACTTCTTCTTGACTAGCAATGTTTTGCTCTGTGAAAAGCTTGTCAGTATAATACAAAGGCAGCGAAATAGTTTTTGAGCCCTTTATGGCTATGGATCTAATATCAGACCACCCACCAGCTTCCTTATTGATATTTTTAGTGAAGTAATCAACGACAGCGGTGATATTGTCATGAATTTGGTTATCAGTCATCCCGGTGTGACCAACAAGAATAGAGGCAAGTGGTCCAGAGGGGACAAGAAAATAGGTTGAGTGCAAGACAGTCTCAATACCTTGCTTTGTAATTTCAGGGTCTATAGTTCTAGTGTCCTTTGATTCTGGTTCTGATACTTCTTGTTCTTCATCATCAGTTCCCTTTCGAAGAGGGATAACGATTGGTAATTTTCGTTTATTCTGATAAAATGTCTTACCTAATAACCGTGGTAACAATTTTGATACTGCATCTTCAGCAATAACAATGTCATGCTCACTTAATAATACACGCTTAGCCTCAAAGGTCTTATATTTACCTTTGAACTCTGAGACTGCTACAATTGAATTAATCAAAGGTTTAGCAGGACTATCTTCAGCTAACAAAATTTTTTCATAGTCACTCTTGTCACCTTTAGTTATCAGCAATACCAAAGGTTTAGTAACCGACTTTTCGTAAAAACTTGTAGGTAATTTGACAAGCCGAGGGATCAAATTTTTATCTTGAGCTATGCTAGTTTTTGTATCTATAGTCAAATGAATTAGCTGATTAGAGTCATCTGAGTCTCCCGCGAGTAAGTCCTTTTTGGCCTGTTTCTCCGTCTCCTTCTTAATATAGTCTTTAAGAGCAGCGACAGCCTTTAAAGTGGTAGTCTTGGACAATCCGCTCATTGATAATAAATAATATATTTTCCAAAAAAAAAAAAAAAAATTTAAACCTCGAGATCCCCAGGATCGACAATTTCAGCTTTATCGATCGCGATGTAGACGTACGTACAAGGCTAGCCAAAGCAGCGCTGACTAGCTATAGCTAGATACTGGTAGTTTTGCTTAAACTCAAAGATTGTTTGATTCGAACTTCTCCGGTACTGTGTTTACTTGTTTTTATTATTATATAAAATGGTAAGTGGCAAGGATTTGTATTAGGACTTCCAATACTAATAGTGAAGGGTAAAAGAAAGAAGTCGTCGAGAGGACCCCAAAAAAAGGTCAAGGAAACGCTAGCTACCCAGTTCTCTTGCTTATTTTGTAATCACGAAAAATCAGTGACATGCCAACTGGATAAAAAACTAGGTATAGGTTCGTTGAGATGTAAAGTATGTGGGCAGACATTCCAGGCTTCTATCAACGCATTATCGGAACCAATAGACGTTTATAGTGAATGGGTGGATGCTTGTGAAGCCGTGGCAGCAAATCAGCCTTCTGGATTTGTTGAAAACGATAACAGTGATGATGAGGATAGAGAGTACTCTTCAAGAAGAGTACAAGTTTCTGATGATCTTGATGAAGATGACATATAAGTAAGATATATTATTCTGCCATGCTACTAAAATATATTCACAGATCCCGAGCCTAGCTAGCATTAAGTGCCTATAAAGTATATGTAGCATCGGTTGGGTCTACTTTCAAAAGCTGGTACCGCTGGTGTCTTTTCAAGCACCGAGACGGCCAAAACATTCAAGTTCGTATGAGTCAAATTACTCGAGTTTCGAGTGATATCAATGCATTATTATATGTAACTTGCACTGAAATATTAATGCGCAATTGCCAATAAATGGCGTGATATTGATGCAATTGTTCTGCAAGATAGTTACAGGACGTCTTTATAGTACTATTTTCTGGAGTGTCAAAGCATACACATAATAACTTACTGATTCGCTATCTTAATGCCACTCCGGCTAAACTAATTAGCGAGAGTGAAGCATCTCAACATAACCGTTGCCAAAGGACTTGCAGCTGCTTAGACCGTAAATCAAGACTGAAGTTAGTGCCATAAGAGTTCTTCTACTCTTGCTTACGAGCTCCAACACGCTTGGACCATGTTCTAAAGCTTTGTCATTAATTAAGCTATAGCTAGCTATTTGTATAGCGCTTATATGGTTAACCGTTGCTAACTTAACGTACGCGTACGTAGATTTTCAGCGTTTCGATGCAATTTTTGAAATTTCCAAGGTTGAAAAATCAGAAAAAGACGAATATCTCTGATAACAACCGCGTTCAAATGACGGAGTCTTTAGATGTTTCTGCTAAGCTTTGGATGCCATAAACACGCCGGATTACTAAGCAGCACATGTATGGCTTCGCTCATCTTACTAAGCAAGGCTACGTGATCATCACAGATATCGTAGAACGATCTGGAAAGACCGACCTCCGACGGCTATGGCAGCTCATCGAGCATCGGCAATTGATCTGCTCCTGCTTAGTTATAATGAGCCGAGCCACACCATGACCATCCAAGTACTTTTTTACACAATATAAATACCACCCCCTGTTCCCACTGGGTCTTCACATTTCTTCAGCGTTACCTAAAAGAGTTTCTTTAAAATCACAATGACCAAGACCAGGTTTACTTTGCCTAAGCTACTTCTCTTCGGAGACTCAATCACTCAATTGAGTTTCAGCCAAATAGACGGGTTTAGCATTTCTCCTGCCCTTGCAGCTGATTACCAGCGAAAGTTGGATCTGGTTGTTCGAGGATTCAGGGGCTATACTTCCCGCGCGGCCAAGCACGTTGCCCCAGTAGTCTTCGATACATTGTCTGACGTAAAGTTGTTAGTGCTTTTCTTTGGTACTAACGACGCAAGCCAATTGCCTGAATTGCATGTGGACATTGACGAATACCGTAGCAATATAACGTCAATAGTCGAACAGGCAAGGGCAAAGAACATAAAAATAGTGCTCGTATCTCCTGCTACTGTGAATGAAAATACTATCATGAAAGAACATGATGGTAAAGTAGCTGATTTGAAGACTTATGCTGATGCGGCTATCCAACTCGCGAAGGAGCTCAAAGTACCAATTGTTCCATTGTGGTACTTGTTTGCTGAACATGCTGGGTGGAAAGATGGTGAGACTCTACCTGGTACTAAGGGTACTTCTAACACTAAGGTAGACGAGTTGTTTGAAGATGGGCTGCATTTTAGTGGAAAGGGATACAAGATTTACTATGATGCTCTTAAGAAAACGATAAAAGAGAATTACCCTGAGTTAGATTCAGACAATTTGGAAGATATATTCCCAGATTACGCAGAGGCTAATACTAAGCCTGAAGTTGTATTCAAGCAGGCATAAGGCAGATATTATATCAGACATAGTAACAGCTGGTTAATAATAGTATTAGAGATAAACAAATTCCTCTAGACTTGTCGAGCAGACCGTAGTACTCCCCAATTTATTTTATACCGTAAGTTTAGAAACATGACACCCTGATACTTTAGGGACAAAGAGAATAACTTTGTTCAAGTCCTTCAAAAAGATCCTGCGTATTCAGTTTGACAAATGTACGCATATAGTTCGTAGAGTTTTCAATAACATGTAAAACAAGTGGATTTTCTTCTTCACTAATGTTATAACCCATGAAATTTCTTCGAAAATGAATAACTCGACTGTTTTGGTTAATATCATCGGATACACGTCCCTCCACAATACGACACCGAGATCTTCCTCCAGAATTGTCATTATCGTTATCAATGTCAAATGTTCCCCGCTCATACTTTTTACGCATAATACCAGGGTACGACCCAATACCTCCAGATACAATAGGCGTGTCATGGGGATGGTCAAATCCAAAAATAAACCGGATTTCTGACAATTTTAAAAAATCATTGAATTGTGAAAAGTCTGTAATCGAACTTCTGTAGGAATAACTTTGTAAACTGACACATTTGAATACAAATGGACGTTCTTTATCCTTTGGGTGACACCTAATTATCAGGAATATGCCACCTTCTAGACCAAGATAAAACCCCTCAATACGATAAGGTGAGTTTCTTGCCGAATGCAAATTATACAACGTTTCTGGGATTTTCACAAGCACATGCTGGCATTGAGTATTGCAACTACACCCATTAACATGATCATAGTGATTACAGAAACGAGGAAGCACCGTGGTGAGCGAATCAAATGGCCGTTTAGTACCTACCCCTAATCTCTGATGAAAAACAGACCATATTGGCATCTGTTCAGATAAAAGGACTGCTTTTGCCTTGCTCAGAACACCATGCATATCCTCAGATAGGTTTATCCATCGATTATTAAAAGAATTTTGAGAGCCATATAACTTAAACAACTCAATTCGGTTACTGTTGATTCGTCTTTTCCTTCCGTTTATAATGGTTACAGATGCATTCTGCCTCAGACAAGTCAAAAAAATCGCAAAAATTCCAAAAGACGGATATATCCAAATGGACGGTCCCAGATACTGTACACTCGCTAGAAACCTTGCTGCAGATAGGTAGTCTAAATGATGACCTTCAATGGTATAACGGGGGATACCATGGTACATTTTGTTCACCTGATAGCTCAAAACACTGTTACTAGCTTTTGCATGAATACTTTTGCAAGTCCCTCTAAGAGCTACTATACTCTTAATATCTAGGTAGGTAATAATTTTAAAAATCAACTCAGGCGGTAGATGCCGGATAGTCGCCATGGTACCAAAAAAAAGTCAATAGACGCTGGATCATGATCAGAGATTGATCAGTATGGTTCCTATGTACCCTTAAATTTCGAAGGTCAACACATGCCCAGATTAGATCTTTATGACCTTTATACAGTTTGGGTTTTGTTCAATTCAGTGAAGGCATGTACCCATGCTGAGATGTTTTTTCTTTTCATAAATATGCGGGCGGGTAATTCGTTGATTATGAAATTCACTAACAGCTGGAATAACACTACACGACATGAGCATAAACGCTACTTTTTTGAAATAGACAAATAGACTGACAACCCTGGCTCCAGCATAAGGCCCCATCATCAATGGGCAAGTTACAGGTGGTATACACATATGACTACAGGCCATAATGTCTCTTCCTAAGACTATGACGAGCATGTTTCCATGAAAGTAATTGACCCGCGCTTCTTTGAGAAACGTGCCACTAACATCTGTGCCGCGACCACATGCTTATTGACATTTTGATATGCAAAAGAGGGTAGTTCCCGACAGGTATAGTGATTTCATTTGTCTGCGTCACTAAGAGAGTTCAAATATTGTGACAGCAAGGTATGGCAAGACTAAAGCTTCATATCCACTGGTTTGTGCCTCTCTTTGAGGCTATTACTCAGCCACTAGATAGGAAGAAGGCTTCATCTTTGTACTCCCGAAACTGATTTCAAGATGTTTCGATGCTCTCATGCTCAAATTATGTCTTTATGTTTCTAGGGGTTCTATCGACGATAATACCGACAATTAACGAAAACCATTTGAAAAGCGTCTTTTAAGACCCAAAGGCCATTCTTACATTGCTTCTTTATTTTAATAAATGTGAAATTGGTTTTATGCCCCTAAACAGCGGAGCTCGAGCAAATTAGTCCAAAGCTTTTTGAATTTTTAGGTAGCAGGGCTGAACTGGTTGCAAATTGCTAAATTTAAGGTTTACCGTTAACGCGTTGTGGGACTATTAATTTGTAACAAAGCAAAGAAAGCACATCATCTTTAAAACGCCGTGTATCGCCGAACCGAATAGGACCGGTTATAAAACATCGAAATATTATTTGTTAACTTAGGCCTCTCCGACTTTGCTTCTTTGCACCACTCTGTTTTTTCTATTCAGCCGACTTTCTTCAGCTGTTGAACACCCAAACACAACTACAGAGTTTCTTTTGACCAATTGCTTCTCAATTGACCACTAACAATGCTTCACTCCAGTAGGTCTGCTCTTCGGGGGTTCAAGCTCAACCAATCATTGGTGTCTTCCGCCAAGGTAAGTATACAGCATGTATTACTAATGGACCTACGTTAGTTGTAGTTGTCCTGAATTAGTACCTAGCCAATTGACCTCCGACTAACCTGCTAGACCCGTCAGCTTAGCTCGACTGCTTCTCAGCCAAGAAGTTTCAACTTTAACCGTGTTGGTGCTGCTTTTGTCGGCACTGTTGCAGCAGCTAGCTGTTTGTACTACACTACTTCTGCTGTCCGTGCTGAGCCAAAGGCTGCTTTGAAGGGCGGTGACGAATGGGTAGACTTTAAAATAGCCAACATCGAAAAGGTCAACCATAATGTAAAGCGGTATATTTTTGAATTACCCGAGAAGGACCAGGTTTTGGGACTTACTACTGCTTCAGCCGTTTTAGCCAAGTTCATCAACAAGAACGGCAAGCCAGTTATTCGTCCTTATACTCCTACAACTACTGATGACACTCAAGGTGAGTTCGAATTGGTTGTTAAGAAGTATGACACTGGTTTGTTCTCGACTTATTTGGATGGTTTGAAACCAGGTGATTCTGTTTCATTCAAGGGACCCATTTTGAAGTATAAATGGGAGCCTAATAAGCACGACCAAATTGCCCTTCTTGGTGCCGGTACCGGTATCAATCCTTTGTTCCAACTACTCCAGAAGATTGCTTTAGATCCTAAGGATAAGACCAAGGTCACTTTGTTGTATGGTAACATTACTGAAGATGATATCTTGCTTAGAAAGGAAATTGATCATTTGGTTAGCTTGAAACCTGAACAACTTAAGGTCACCTATTTCTTGGATAAGCCTCCTGCTGGATGGAAGGGTGAAACCGGGTTCATCACTAGAGACTATCTCAAGAAGAACATTTTCAACCCTACTGAAGGCGATGTCAGAGTTTTCGTTTGTGGACCTCCTCCTTTCTATGCTGCTATTTCTGGTAACAAGGTTTCACCTCAAGACCAAGGTGAACTCACTGGTTTCTTGAAGGACCTTGGATTCACTAAGGATCAGGTCTTCAAGTTCTAGTTCACTGTTAGATTTTATGTAGCCTTGAATTCTACTTACTATACTAGTACTTAGTTAGCTTCATTTAATTGTTATACAATTAATTTGTAGCTGCGCCTAACATTTGCAAGCGAAACCCCGGAGAAGACCCGGGTATTAGGCCGTAACCTCGGTCCGATTACCTCGAGATCTCTCTTCATAAGTGCTTTGGCTATATATAACCTATATCCTGTTATACCGGTACCAAAGTTAAACGTTTACGCGTAGTACTAGCTACTATAGTACTCCAGCTAGCTAGCTAGCGCTGCATTTGCTGGCCATGCATAATATTAATGGGGATCCGGATATATCATAGTTTTATAACACGTAACATAGCGTATATAGGCTCAATATGAAAACAAGAAATATCAGGGTCGCTTTTGAGGGATGCGGCCATGGAGACCTTGACGCTATATATACGGCGGTATTTCAGCGGTATGCTGAGAAACAACCCGATATTCTATTGATTGGAGGTGATTTCCAGGCTGTTCGTAATAACGCGGATCTTGAATCAATGAGTGCACCTGTGAAATATCGAGAACTAAAAGATTTCCACAAATATTATACTGGAGAAAAAGTGGCACCTTATTTGACTGTTTTCATTGGCGGTAATCATGAAGCTTCCAACTATCTCCAAGAACTATATTATGGTGGCTGGGTTGCACCTAATATTTATTATCTAGGTGCAGCTGGAGTGATAAATTTTAGAGGTTTAAGAATCGCTGGACTCAGTGGTATATATGAACCAAGGCACTATCATTTAAACCATTATGAAGTTGCACCTTATACTAACAATGACGTAAAGTCAGTTTATCATGTACGGGATTATGATGTACAGAAGTTACATTTATTGGAGAAATCTCATTTGCATATTGTAATGAGCCATGACTGGCCTTCGAATGTTGTATACTTGGGAAATTATGACAGGCTGCTTAAGATCAAACCATATTTCAAAAAGGATATCAAAAGCGGCCGGTTAGGTTCACAAGCAGCTTCTAAACTGTTTACATCACTTCGTCCTGAACTATGGTTTAGTGCCCATTTACATGTAAAATATGAAGGCAAAACTACATTTAAAAAAACAAATCAATACGATGACCCAAATGATTTCAGATCAAAGGAGACAAAATTTTTATCTCTTGACAAATGCCTTCCTAGAAGATATTTTCTGGAACAAATTGAATTCGAAGTAACTGGTCCTGAAAAGAAAAGGAGCTTTGATGATATGAATGAAAAAGAAGTTAGAAATGATGGATATCATCCTGACTTGACCTATGATCCACAATGGTTGGCCATAACTAGAATAGCTAATAATGATTTATACCTAGGAAGACCGGTACGGGAACAATTGTTCGAAGAAAAGGCCAGAGAATGGCAAGAGGATTTGTCAGAGCAACTAGAATGGGTTAAGGAGAATGTGACAAACAAAAACCTGTTGAATATCCCATTAAATTTTGGTAAAAATCAAACACAAGAGTTCTGTGACTTATTACAGATTGAAAATAAAATTACTCCAATATTTGGACCTCATCCTGAGGAACCGCCAAAGAAAGACGAACAGCTAGAAGCTGACAAGCCCGAAAACAAACCAGAAGATTATACAGAACAAGAAGCAGCCCCAGAACGGGAGGAAGTTACAGAATCTATAGCTGTTACTGAACCACGCGAGAAGGACCTGTCCGAAATCATAGACGACGTTGGTAATTCCAATACTACTGTTGAAAATAATATTGATAAGACAGAGGAAAAAATTGTTACTTCATAAAATGATTTGCTTCTGGATATGGTCTCATTATAAACTACCTCAGTTTAATTGCTTATATTTATATGACGGATATCTAAACTGTACAAGTACTTAATAAACACGCTTTCCTGGAGGAACGGTCTTACATTCATTTTCATCCAGGGTCTTGGAAATAACATTTCTGTATTTGAGAGTAACAGGACCCTGAGGATCTTGATGCCATGACAAAGTATGCTTCATCCAGTTCTCATCATCTCGTTCAGGATAATCTTCACGAGCATGAGCACCTCTTGATTCCTTTCTTGCAGATGCAGAGAATGCAGTTTGTACAGCACATGTCAATAAGTTTTGTAATTCTAATGATTCAACTAAATCAGAATTCCAAATCATTGATCTATCAGTAGTACCAATATCATTTAATAACGAGTTCACTTGAGTAATCTTTTCACAACCTTCATCCAATGATGATTGCATTCTGAAAACAGCCAAATCACGTTGCATAGTCTTTTGCATAGCCAATCTGATATCAGCAGTTCTGTTCTTACCTTCAGCAGTTCTCAATCTATCCAAATTGGCAATAGATTCATGACCAGCATCCTGGGAAATGGGCTTATGGGGTTCACCAGGAGAAAGTTGGTCAGCAATAGTATGAGCTACAGCACGACCAAAGACAACCAAATCAAGCAATGAATTAGCACCAAGTCTATTAGCACCATGGACTGATACACAAGCAGCTTCACCACAGGCAAACAATCCTGGAACGACCTTATCATTTCCATTTTCATCAAGGGTAAGAACTTCACCAGTCCACTTAGTTGGAATACCTCCCATATTGTAGTGGACAGTTGGTAAGACAGGAATAGGCTCTTTGGTGACATCAACACCAGCAAAGATAGAAGCGGTCTCAGAAATACCAGGTAATCGTTCATGAAGAACTGATGCAGGTAAATGAGAAAGTTGTAAGAACAAATGATCAGCTTCAGGACCAACACCTCTTCCTTCTCTGATTTCTAAAGTCATAGATCGACTAACTACATCTCTTGAGGCCAAATCCTTGGCAGTGGGAGCATATCGTTCCATAAATCGTTCACCATTCTTGTTCAACAAAATACCACCTTCACCTCTTGATCCCTCAGTGATAAGACATCCGGAACCATAAATACCTGTAGGATGGAATTGAACGAATTCAAGATCTTGTAAGGGTAATCCAGCACGGGAAACCATAGCATTACCATCACCAGTACATGTATGGGCAGAGGTACAAGAGAAGTAAGCACGTCCATATCCACCAGTGGCCAAAACAGTCTTATGAGCAAAGAATCTATGTAAAACACCATCTTCTTCACTGTAAGCAATAACACCACGACATTCACCATCTTCCATTAATAAGTCCATAGCGAAGTATTCAATGAAAAAGTTACAGTTATGTCTTAATGATTGACCATACAAAGTATGCAATAATGAATGACCAGTTCTATCGGCAACAGCACAAGTTCGATAAGCTTGACCACCTTTACCATATTCCTTAGCTTGACCACCAAATGCTCGCTGATAAATTCGACCTTCTTTAGTTCGAGAAAATGGTACACCGTAATGTTCCAATTCAATAATGGATTGAGGAGCCTCTTTAGTCATGTAATGGATAGCATCTTGATCTCCAAGCCAGTCAGAACCCTTGACGGTATCGTACATATGCCAATGCCAATCATCTTTGTGCATGTTGCCCAAAGCAGCATTGATACCACCTTGTGCAGCGACGGTATGTGATCTGGTAGGAAAAAGTTTGGAAATACATGCAGTATTATACCCGGCCTCAGCCAAACCAAAAGCAGCTCTTAACCCAGCACCACCGGCACCAACAACAACACAGTCATATTGATGGTCGACGACGGCATACTTACGGGTCATATGAGATGGGGCTTCTTTACCATTCAGGTTCTTGAAAATCGTTAGTATAAAAGGTACACACACTCTTTTGTAGATTCTTGTCAAAACTTACATTTGCAATAACCTGGTTAGTAATCTTCGAGCTGTGGAATTGTCTCAAAGAAGAGACAGTTCTCTATTGGAATCAGTTAGTATCAGATGGAAAGAGTTTTTGGAGCTTCGAGGAAAGCCGAATTTCCGGACGAGGATAAACTTACTGGCTGGTATCGTTTCAGAGCAGACGACAACATTTTTGCGCAGAAAAAAGACAAGTTCCAATTATATCACAATGATTCCAACGTCTAGAACCAGCCCAATGTTACACAACAACAGGTCCTAGCAGCGGTGCGACTGAAGATGTTGAACGTATCAAAAAAAATCCTGATGATAAGTTGAGTTTTTCTGAGAAGGTTAAATTTAACTGAATCTGGGGGCCCATGCGGGCCAATCAGCGGTGTTGCATTACCAGCGTCACCAGGCCTGTAGGTTTGACTACGTTAACGTTATAAGGCCATCCAGTAATAAACACGATCGATCAATCAGTTATTGACGCTACATCGCTGAAATTTGTTATTCGCACGCGTGCGCACGTACGTACATGCGCCAGTGTTATAACAGTACGTACTTAATTATATTATAATAATTATGGTTCCTGGCATTCGAATTCCGCGCGCGCGTCAACGTTGCAATTGTCAAATTTGAATACAATTACACAATTGCAATGCAACCAGCGTTGAATTTTAATTTATAATGCACAATTGCAACAAGGTTTGTCAGCTACACTTACAGAAGCCAAATGTTTTAGAGTAATTGATAGCGCTGGCATTTGCAAAAACTCTCCATCATGTAGCAAATCAGCCTATGAACTTGATGAAAATAATGGAATATTGCGAACCGAAAGAGATATGCAAGATTGCAAAGGAACTAATCCAAGACAAACCAGATAATCCCTATTCAAATATGCCTAATGCCAGTCAAGTGAAATGGGATAACGAGATGGATTCAATATTAGTTGGCCAGCTGTTGATCAATAGTGACGAGTTCGACAGAGAGTTCAGAGCAGGCACAACTAACTGGAACCTTTTAGCATCCATTAAGCAAATGTCTGTCAAATTCAGCAAGGTTGAACTTTGCCAGATGGCTTCAAGGCTATGGGATATTGTGGCTGAGTACGACGATGAATCGGAAAATTCAGACAAACGCAGAAAGGTTCAGTCTGGAGCTGGCCAGCCCTCTGAGAACAGAGTTCCTGATAGCAGTTTAGATAGCTCTACATCTTATATTGCTATGGTCAGAAGCAAACAAAGAAAGGAGAATTCAAATGAGTGTACATTTTGGCGAGGACCCGCAATTTCTAGAGTACTATCGTGCGGCGGTAGGAATGACTCCTTGTATAGGTTCTTGGAGGAAACTACGGAAAGCGTTGGTAGAGACTCAAGGCGAACAAATCACAAAGAAGTATCGACAATAAATAAATCTATAGATTTTATAGCACCAGGTCAGAGTTCAACTAGCAATAATTCTGCCGTAAAGTATTCATTTGAGGCTGGTAAGCTTAATACCAGTTGCTTACAGAGTTTTACTACTGGAGTGAAATCTAATTCTACAGGGTCTACCGACATGATAGTAACGGAGAATTATAAAGATGGAATTGCAGGTCCGGCTAGTACTCAGGATGCTGTTACAAGCTCAAGTGTGAACGGGAAATTAGGGGCTAAATGCCCAACAGATGGCAAGGTGGAAAATGCACACGTACCCACACTAGCTAAAGATTATAGTATAAATTTGTTACTACCAATTGAAAAAGTAGCTAGAATTCTTTATACAGAGTTTGGTGACTACGATAATAAGGTTTTGGAGATGTGTCTTGATCTTTTGCTACACGACGAAGTAAGACAGCTTTCGTTTATATATGGGGGAAGTTCGGTTAGAAAAGAAATACTAAATCGTGCTTGCCAGGCTCTTGAAACAGCGTCTGAACGGACTTAGACTCAAATGCTTGGAAAAGAATAAACTTTTAAGGTGGGCTCTTTTGTATTTGTCTACTTTGACCAATCACATGAACAAAGCTATATCTTCTCAATACACTTATTGCATACATAAGTCTCATGTTTAGAGGGGGTAGGTACTAGATCATAGCAATCATGTATAAAGCCAAGTACATGCGTGTAGTGCTTAAGCTCTATTTCAGCACTTTTAGTACGTTTTATATGTTCAGTATCTTATCTGCTCAAGTATAACACTTTACGTATGACTAGGCTAGCAATAGAACAAAACTCTAGAAAATAAAGTCATAAGTTATAACAGTTATATATCTGCGTACTCCTAGTATTGTGTCTTCAGGAGTGAAGACTGGATCGCGCTTACATGTAAGACTGAGGCGTCAGAGCCGGCTACTGGGAACTAACGACGTATAGCGTCAATAGCACGTGTGATGTCATAGCCGACCACGTATCATTTTAGGGGCCCATATTCATACGTGAAAACAGTTAAGCTGTGTGGGAAAGCAGATGACCGGAGAGAAAATATTGAGAAAAGTCGGAATGGTATTAATCCAAATGGCTAATTTTTTAGTGCTGATTTTAATAGAGCCCCGTTAATTTGGTAAGCTGCTAATCTGCTACCTCTCACCTAACTGTTTGTAACACACTTTTGACGAAGAGTTTCAATTTAATAGACAATAGCGGATCTAGTATTTAGGACATATCCCGAATATATATTTTGAATCTGCCATTGAAGTTCTTAGGCATGCCACAGATTATCTGAAAAAAGAAATCACAGCGTTATTACACAGGGTGTTATCAACAGTGCCGATAATCTCATATTATAGTGTGTTTATGGTCGAGAGTTGAGAAGATCTCCATTTAACCTAATCGGGCAATTCAGGGGTTACTTGTATAACCAGACAATCTGGGATATTATTCATAACAAATTGGACGGTATAAGCAGTTATTTTAGATAGGAGTCTGATCTCTTTCAAGATCTTAGATCTTTGTTCGACTAGTTTTTGTATTCGCTTTTACCAAAGATGCTATACCGGTATCGACTCATTCCTTCTAGAGCCAAAACCTGAGTATTATCGACCGATTGAGCTTCTTTGACCAACGCCAAAATATTTGAATTGAAACCAATACCTTTTTACCATATGATGACGATTCGCTGAGCGACGCTTGTACATTTAACACATTATTGTGGCAAAACGGCAGAATCATGATTGCACCTAAAAGTTAGAAACCATAAGTTTCAAAAATGAGCAGACTTGAAGCTGCAAAACTGATCTCCGAAATACAAATGAATATTATTAGTTATGCGCTGCAACTATCCAGAGCCATGGATCCACAATTCATCTTTTCACCCTATTTAGTTACCAGTAAAAATTTGCTGCTATAGGCAACGCCGTCATGATAGTTATAAGTAAGTAGGCCCCGGCTTATGTACTCGTGGAGTTTCTGATACACGGCTGAATTTTTTTTTCATCGATAAACGTTAACATATATAATTACTGCGCGCGAATATTCACTTTTTGGTCAACCAGCTCCAAGCTTATAATTTACCAAATCCAAAGAATCTTTTATAAGAAACAGGACTGTCAGTGCACATAATCTTAATGGGTATATAGTATTTAGGAATGTTTGTTTTGGCAAAGATCTCTGATTTAATCAGGATAGAGCCTTCGAGGTTTCAGAAACCCACACCCGAATCTCTTGAAGAAGAGATCAACAGAAAATACGCAGGAAAAGTTGTCCACAACACTGGATTGTGTATATGCATGTACGATATTGAGTCCTATGGAGATGGGCTACTCAAGCATGGAGACGGGGCAGTTTTCGTCGAAAGTAAGTGTGAAAATTTGCGAGTGGCATGTGATCAGGATACTAATTGTTTTAGCGGTTTTTCGCATGATTGTATTCCGACCATTTGTAGGCGAGATCCTTGTTGGCTGGGTCTCATCATGTACCGAGGAAGGAATAAATGGTAAGTCACTGACCAGAATACAAACAAAACATCTGAGTTTTTGGCGTCTAATTTTAGTTAAAATGGATTTTTTTGATGATATACATATCCCTAAGACTTTGTTATTTGAGTCTTGTGTATTTATACCAAGAGAACAAGCATGGTTGTGGAAAACCGCTGACTTTGACTTTTATATAGATGCTAATGAAAAAATACGGTTTAGAGTTGAACAAGAAGTTTTCACTCAACAACAACCCAAACCAGGGAATGAACAAAAGGATGAACCAAAGAATCAAATCCCCCCTTATGCATTAATATGCTCGTGCCAAACTGATGGAATGGGTCTAGTTTCTTGGTGGGAATAAACAATATAACATTATTATCTAATTTATATAGAAGAACAACAAAAATGCACTTTTAATTGTATTGCATGTATTGAGATGTACTGCTGAATTTCAAGTTACCTTTGATGACTTTATCAACAGCTGCAAGGAAATCCTTTTCAGTGGCTACTTTTCTCCTTGCTCTGATTGCAAACATACCTGCTTCAGTACATACAGACCGTAATTCAGCACCAGTACTATTGGGGCACAATCTTGAAATTAACTCCCAACGAATATCTCTGTCAACAGACATGCTCTTTGAATGGATTCTAAAGATATTTGCACGACCTTCAACATCAGGTAAACTAAACTCTACTTTTCGATCAATACGACCCGGTCGTAATAAAGCAGGATCCAAAGTGTTAGGTCTATTCGTAGCAAACATTACTTTAATATTACCTCTAGGGTCAAATCCATCCAGTTGGGTAATAAGTTCCAACATTGTTCTTTGGACTTCATTATCACCGCCAGCACCATCATCAAATCGGGCCCCACCAATGGCATCAACTTCATCGAAGAAAATGATACATGCCTTCTTTGTACGTGCCATTTCAAATAATTCTCGTACCATTCTTGCACCTTCACCAACATATTTCTGTACCAATTCACTCCCAATTACACGAATAAACGTAGCATCAGTTCTATTAGCTACTGCACGGGCACTCAATGTCTTACCAGTACCTGGAGGACCATATAACAAGATCCCCTTAGGAGGATCGATACCTAAATTGACAAATCGTTCGGGAGATAATAAAGGTAACTCTACAACTTCTCTTAATTTTTCAATCTGCTCCTTAGAACCACCAACATCACCATAAGTCACATCCGGTTTCTCTTCAACAGTCATCATGGTAACTGTTGGATCAATCCTTGGTGGCAATGGTAACATAATCTCATACTTATTCCGTTCAACACCTACTCTCATACCTTCCTCGATATCAGTTGGACTGACTCGTTCACCAAGACTGACAACAAACTTGGCAATCTGCTTGACATTGATAACGTATTTACTCTTATCTTGACCAGGCTCTTGAATAATTTTTGTGCATCTTGCCACTTGCAATGGCTGTTCTTGTGATATCGTTTGTTTGTCAGCAACTATATCCCACAAATGAGGAGGAGCCAACCCAGTATCCGATTCCTTGATACCAATTTTCTCATTAATCCGCGTCTGTACTTCTTTGATATCCTTTTCAATCTTCTTCAAAGGCTCGGCATATGGTGCTGCACCCTACAAAAATAGTCAGTTTCATTTCTTTGATTGTGGCCAAAACTTCCTTATAATAGTGGCGCCGAAGCACCACAACTAATTACTTACGTATGTCTTCAGAACTTGGATATCCCCTTCAGATAAAGGAATGATCTCCTTCTTCTCTTCCTCGTCGTCCTCCACTGGAGGCTTATATTTTTCCCAATCAGCTTTTGGTGGCATTTCTTGTTTAGAAAAGAAGATGATCAGAAATCACTACACTGGTATACACTGGTCTACGAGAATTAATGAATATTCGATCCATGGAGCTCCTAGCTAGTGTACCTAACGTTAACGTTGAGTACGTACGTTAACATAATCTGTGTGAGAAAGCTAGCGCCATTTCTAGAACACCCTCGATGTGTGCACAATCCGTACGTACGTCTACGGACACCAACAATTGCAATATACATTAGCAATATTGGTAGATCCGGTTATATAATGTTGCGGTTCCTTTTGTCAACCTATCTCCCGACATCGTTCATTGTGGTTGCCTAGTATACTATTTATAATGTCACTGGCTGGTGCAGACTCATTGGCCCTTCTTAGAAAGGCGCAGAAACTCATTCCCCCGTTGCTCCACTCATTTCATAAAGGACAAGGTAAGTTTGCACCTATCTGGCTGCTTTGCTCAAAATCATATGTACTAACAACCATGAGCTGGAAGAATTGCAGTATTGGGGGGATGTGAAGAGTAAGTATTTACTAAGGAACTAGTTTAGGGTGCGAAATTAACCAAGTAGTTACACCGGTGCACCTTACTTTTCTGCAATTGCGTCTACCTTGGTTGGAGCAGATATGTCACATGTTATATGTGAGCGCAATGCTGGGCAAGTGATAAAGACTTATTCACCCGATTTAATGGTGCACCCTTACCTTTTCGATAGTCTTTCAAAGCGGAGCGATGAAAATGCCAATGACGCTTTAACTAAGGTTAAATCATTGTTGGATCGTATTCATGTTTTAGTAGTTGGTCCTGGGTTGGGTAGAGATCCTGTGTTACTTGATTTAGTTTCTAGTATCATCAAAGAGGCCCGTGGAAGGCAGATGCCTATAGTTATAGATGCTGATGGCCTATACCTAGTTCAAAATAACTTAAAGCTGATTACTGGCGGTGGGAAAAGTATTGTTCTTACTCCTAACGTCGTGGAGTTTCAACGGCTTGCTAAGGCAGCTGGAGGTGAAAATTCCGAGATCTCAAATGCGTCAAAGTTAGCAGAAAAGTTATCCGTGACTATCTTAAGGAAGGGCCAAAATGACGAAATATCTAACGGGAAGATCACTATTGAGAACGATACTGATGGTGGTTTGAAACGGGTGTCTGGTCAGGGCGATACTCTTTCAGGATCATTAGCTACGTTTTTAGCTTGGAGACAATTTTATCACCAAAAGTTGTGGGATCATGACTCTGAGATCAATGAGGATGATTCAGTTTTACTAGCCGCATTTGCTGCTTCTTCAGTGACTAGAACTGCTTCAAGACTGGCTTATAAAGATAAAGGAAGAGCGACTCTTACCAGTGATATTTCGAAACACATTGGTGTTGCGTACAAAGAGCTTTTCGAATAAATGTATATATTTTCATTAAAATGTTTACAAAATTAATGTTTCTATACTTATATTTATGCTATTCTTGAAAAAAATTTAATGTTACTCGTGTAATAATTTGCTAGATTTTATTTAATTCGCGCCAAGTAAGATTATTTATCATTATCAGCTAAGACTGGCCGATATATCAGAGATATCGTTATCGGTAACGTTATCGATGCGCTGATCCCCCGATTCCCCACATTAAACTCAATCATACAATCTGGACGCGTGTAAGAAGACCCATCATTTCCCTCTAACAATTGTAAGAAATTATGACCAACGATACTAAATTTTTTACTAATATCTGCAAAATATGCAATGAAAGTAGATAACAACTTTGAGTATTATTATAAAACAAAGTTTTCAGCAATGAAATCTGAAATGACCGACCCAGACCGACCTTCTTCAACCCGAACTTGACGACATGGATTAACAGAAACAAGACGTAAATCAGGCTTGGAAGTACCTATTGCGAACATAAATGACTTCGATTGAAGTATTAAAGACTGAAATACAAAATAAATGATTTGCCGAATTGATCTAGTGCTATCGATAGTTGTCTATGACTACAATGTATACGTTGACTTTGCTCAAAGTGTGCTTGAATATATAATCAAAGATAGCTATTAGCAATTCTCGGGCACTTCTAAAGGTATAACAGCATTTTACTTATTGAGTGTTTCTTTTTCCACAAGTACAATGCCATTAACAGTTGCACGCATGCCTAGAAAAAGATAACACCTAAATTTGATGTATGTAAGGAAGCATGATCTAAAGATGAATCAGAGCACACCAACCTAAAAAGACAAGCAAACTGCAGTCAATTTGTTCTATTTTATGGAGTTGAACTTTGCTGAAAGAGTATACCATTTCAAATCAACATTGCATATATATTCATTATCTGTTGAATATTTATTAACATGACCTTGGCACCTCATTTCATGCCAATTATCAAGCTCAAATGCATTCAAGTGAGCAACTTGCCATTTTAAATTGAGTACCAGCTCATATTCAAGCACGAACCATACGGTTCTATCCGCTTACTATCGCTACCTTTTTGTTAATGCCTGCAACTATAAGTCGTAATTGAAACAGTTGTTGCCACGAAGTGCTGTTCGTACTATGTAGCATTGACCAACGATTTTATTGTGCGATGTATTGTGCGACGCAGGCACACAAATCAACGCATTGAAATCTCATCAAATGGTCTTCACTGTAAATCTGGCCCAAAATCAATAAAGTCGGCCACAATATTGTAGAGAAGTAGGCTAGGGTGATATGATTATGACGTAGCGTGGTAGCAGAAGAATTGAGATTCAACACGCAATTTAATTTTAGTAACTATCATGCTCAAGCATTTTTAACTTGAAAGCTTCTCGGCATGGAGTAACACCTTTCTATGCCATTTTTCACAGCCCCTAAGCTTTTGGATTGCAAGCGCTAGCCCTATAGGCTTTGACCCCGGTTATTTTTAGCGTTGCATCGCATGCATGCGCATGCGTATAAACTGGCGATCCGCACCGATCAACATCCCGATCTTGCAATTGCTATTTATTTTGAGCTCATTGACAACATTCTCAATTTTTCCATCAACACATAAAGCAATGTCGGAACAAACAGTTGAACAGCTCAAGGATGAGGTGGAGAGACTCTCTGTACAGGTACGAAAAAATACAGCGGCCTTAGTTGATACCGGACGACAAGTTCTCACTTTGCAAATTGACAACCAACGACGGTTAAATAATTCAGGAAGATCAGATAGTAGTAGTAGGCGTCGCGGAGATTCAGGCGATGATAATGATAATGAAATTATTACTACTGAGGATATTGTTCAATTAACAACCGAGTTACAAGGCCAACTGGATATTCTGGATGCGCGGTCAGTACGCCGAACAGCCAATGCGTTTGTTTCGGATGACTCCGATCCCATAGCACCTTTACCTGGGCGTGACGGTGACTACCCTGCACCAAATGAGAACTTCCCTACGAACCTACGAGCGTTTAAGGACTTGGATGATACTCAGTTAGAGTACTGGCTTAAATGGTACGAATTAGTTCCTCCCGATGAAGAAGAGTTGGCACAATTATTGGATAAGGTTGGAGTAAGTGTAGACGAATTAGGCGAAGATGCACAACAATCTATAAATACAAAGACTACTTGGACAGAGGAAGAGAAAAATGGTCATTTCGATAACCTCGCAAGATTCTTAGGGTTAAGAGCTCGTCGTACTCAAGGTGCTTGGTAAAGTTTTGGTGGGATGTGACTTAATATTAATTAACATTACTATTATTTTCTTTTATACCCTCGCATAGGGCTTCTTCGGCTTTTCATGTTCTCGCGTAGCTTTAAACTGATGTTTGGGCTTTTTATTTTGCTTTGCCTCAATTATATCTCTTGATTCATTTAAGGTAGCGGCAATTTCATCTTCTTGAGCCTTGACGATTGCCCACCATTCATGACGTTTTCGAACGTATTTGTCCAACTGCCAGTTTTTCCAGACTAATCTTCCATATATTGATGCCTTGACTGTTTCACTGTTTTTAACTAGCTCCTCGGCGATTTTCTCTCTAAAAAACTTCAGTCTATATGTGAAACTCCATAACTTATCGATAATATGTGACCCGTAGACATTGCAACTTATTTCAGCGAAGTGACCTGAAAACTTGTTTAATAGCCGCCTTCGTTGAACAATATCAACTGAAGGTATAACAGAGGCTTCAAGAATATGTGAAAAGACAGAATGACGTGACATTTGAATTAATTTTTCAGTATCCAATTCAATTAAACCCTCAACTGTATATTTGAGAAATTGTGGAGACAGGGAAACTAATGACTGGAGAAGTAATGAGCGATGCATTTCATCATTAGTAGGCCAATCTTCATCTCTTGTATTACCTAAAGTTGATCCCTCAAGTTTTGCTATAGTTTCTAAGAATCCAGTACCATCAGTAACATTGAAATGTGTAGTGATAGTGTTAAAAATTTCATCCGTTCTATAATTAGACTCGGTTGAAGTATTAATAACTGCTCGTACCATACTAATATTACCAAATAATTCGGGAGTTATTGGTACTAAAATATCCAATGCAGCCTTTTTCTCCTTGGGTCTTAATCTAGGTAAAATTGCTTGGACAATATAATTACCGTATTCACCTCTGGCTAAAACATCCAGTTTGGGTAGAATATAAGTATTGTACAGTCTATAAGTAAGTTTCAGTGGCATATTCTCTAAGATATCTTGTAAGAAATGAGAGCCAATTGGATCATATAATAAATGAACAACAAACGATTGTTCTGATTCGCTTTCATCAAACAACAATGGGGTAAGCTTTTTAGGGTCTGTCTTTTTTCTCATGTTTTCAATTTTGACAATCTGAGTAATTAATGGTGATGCAATTTTATTAATAGCCAGTTCTCGAGCAACGTTTGGTTCATTGATATCACTCAACAATGCTTCAACAAGATCATTACCAAGCTCTTTGAATGATGGAGGAACCTGGTAAGACCTGTCATATTCATCAGTTGCTTTTATATCTATCATTTTCCTGGCAATTTTCGATTTCTTACTTCTGGTAGCCGATTTTGATACAGGACTTGGCAACTTATACCCGAATAGAATCAACAGAATAATCCGTAAGACATGCGAGGCATAAGTCTGATCTTTTAAATGCTGAGCTTCAGGAAGAAACTCATTTACCATTAATATAAATAACTGTTCCATAGTTGTATAAACTTCGGAGCTATCCACTTCGGGAGGAGTAATTAGCTCGGCCTCAACAATAGCCGTACAACGTACTAAAAGTGTCTCTACACAATGAGAAGAGTATTTATGACGAGATAAATTGACAAAATGCCCACTGAATGACTTGAATAGACCATAAAGCTGGTCTCTCTCACTGCCAAGTATAAGACGTTCAATTAACTTAGATGTAATTTGACTAGTTGCTAATTTCAGCTCTTTACCTTTAGCTTCCTCCAAAACACTATTGAAAAATCCCTGACGCTCCTCAGCACTAGTGAATGCATTAGCCGCAAGATCACTCTCAGCTTGTTTGAAATACTCAAGCTCTTGTCTATCTATCAATCCAAAAAATGGCGTATGTTTCAGATCTTCATTTTGTTCACTTTGACTAGCAGTAACTCCAGAGGGCACCGATTCTCCATCATATATTTCCAGGTCTTCTCCATCGTATAGTTCCTTCAGGCTATCCCTTTGCTGTTTCTTCTCTTTTTTAGCCTTTGCCTCCTCGGCCCTTTGTTCTCTAGATTTTTTTTCTCCCATAGTGGTAAAATTCAAATTGATTCGAATTCTCTCTAGAGCTCTCCAAAAAAAAAAAATAAAAAAAAAATAAAATTGGCAGGCCGATCTGATTAGGATCGTCGACGTTAACGTTAGGCCTAATATAAGTGTACCAGTTGGCTGGCTGGCGATGGTTATCGATCGGATACCTCGATCCTAACGCTACCCGTATCGGTACGTACACATTCATGTACCTGCCTGATAATTCATATTAAGCGTGCCATTATTTTATGAAAAGCGCGTATATCTACAACTGGTAGGGACGCCGACTGACCGTATAGCTAGCTATGCCAGGATATATCATATCATTATCATCACCATCAATGTAGCTGACGAATAATACTAATTAGTAATATGATATATTAATATTTATTAAAACTCCAGATAATTATAATATACTACTTTATAGACTAAAAAACAAAAAACTGCTGGTCAAAACGTAAACTAATAGCTATAATATCCTTAAACTAACTTAGACCTTTGGTTCTTCAACAACCTTTGGTTCTTCAACAACCTTTGGTTCTTCAACGACCTTTGCAGCCTGAATATCTTCCTGGCTGGAAACACTTGCAGCTTCGACTGAAGTGATGCTGGTATCAGTAACAGCGAATACACCAGGGATAGCCAAAAGAAGCGACCCTACCGTCAACCCCCAGTTCATTGCCAACTGGGACATGTTGGATACACCATTTGCATTGATTCTCCAAGCCATGGCACCACCTACTGACTGCATAGACTTATAGGTTCCTACTAGAACAGCGTTCATTGCGGGAGAGTTGGACATGCTACCAATAACCCAATAGCAATAACCCTGCCAAAACGCGTCATAAGCCCCATAAAAAATATAAAGGAAGATAGGACCAACTGCCTTTGAATCAGTGTAATCTAACAATGCTTCATCTGAGCTAAGACTGATTCCTCTTGCAGTCAAATCATTCATTCTGTCTTCGTTCCATTTCTCGAATCTGTAACCACCACCCCAAAGGACGAACCCATATACCAGTAGAACTGCCCAGCCAATTATCGCTCTTTTTGAACGTTTAAACCATGGCATATCCATTATAGCACCAATGGCAAACCCACCGACCATTTGGGCAATCCAATATAAGGCACTGTTCAATGCTCTTGTTCTTATGTTAAAAGTGATACCATTAACTGAATTTTGCTGGTAAGAATAAAAAACATTGGCATAAAAATACATGGGGATAAATGAAGCTACCTTCCAGTTGAATACAATCTTACCAGCATAAATAGCAATATCCTTCAACTTTGACCAAGAGAACTTTTCATGATGCTTTTTCTTGACAATATTAACTCGTTCTCCATGATAAGAGGAACTTAATGCCTTTTCAGAGACTAATAAAGTTGATCCAACAAGCCAACCAAAGCCCATAAGAACCATATATGCAATATATGTAGAATCAGAAACATTGGTCTTCTCTGAATGGAAATTTATACCAAAACTAGCCAAGGATCCAATAGCACCTCCTAAATTGAAGATAAACCAAAAAACGGCAATTGCCATGCCTTTCATATTCTCTGATACGTATGAAGTCATAATAGCGCCTTGAGGAATCCACAAAAAGGGAGACCCTGCACCAAGTAATGCTCCCGAAGCAATCACAAAAGCAGAGTTTGAATGCTTATTGTAGTTAAGTAATGAGCCACTGTATAAACAATAGGTCCAACACCCTACAAAAATGCACATATTGGGCCCTAGATAGTCATATACAGGACCGGCCAAAAGAATGGAAACAGGCGCACTAGTAGCCATTAACGCCACATTGGCGTTGGATGCTACAGATGGATCTAGTAATCCACTACCACCTTGGCCAGACAACGCATTGTACATACCAGGACAACAAAATGCAACTAAACTGATCACGATGACCTGTGTCCATGGTAAGCACTGAAACTTTCTCAGATGCCCTAGAACCCCCGTCGAGGAGGTTCTTGGAGAACCTATCTCTGACATTATATCGAGTTTTTGAAATTTGAATGAGACGATAAAAAAAAGAGTGGAGGAAAGATAATCCTAATAAAATCCAGGGATTATTGAAATTTGAAACAAACGACCCACTGACGAAAGATAAAATAGAAGCGTGTCAGGGTTATAAGCAAGACCCGAAAAGGACCGATACGTTATTTCCCCACAAAAATAAAATGTAGTCAGGTGCTAGTAGCTGCAAAGGCCCTTTTTTTTTTCTTTCGAGTCTTTTTTTTGATACTGCGAAACCCTGATAATGAAAGCGTCTGTTTCAGTTGAGATTACAAAGGGACTTTCCTGATTCAACAATAAGCGCGTAAAAGAGCTCTGACGCCAATGCGCAGCCTCGAAGTCAAAAACACAGAGCGGCCAGCAAGAAAGGGGTGGATTCGTAAAAGTATAAACCCTAACGGACCTAATATTGGTGTATTTTGCCCAAAAACCTTAACCTTATCTCTGGCTATGCGTAGACCGTAAGGAAATAGAGTTCTAAGGGGATTTGCGATGTCTCAGGTAAGCAAGAATCAGATGAAGAAGCTCATGGGAATGGCTGGAGAGGTCCTGCATTTATATGCCCTGCATCTGGTCGAGAGCACCCTGATCTGGTATACTAATCAAAAAGTAGTCATCGGCTCATGTAGTATGCTGATAAGCTTGGAGAGCTAGTGTGATAATGCGTCTAGGAAAAATCGATTACCATGTTACACGCGCAGAAAGATCACAGGACCAATATTGCAACATTTGGCCAGGTTTGGCTGTAGGAGCGCGTATACATGCATGCGTGTCGTGAGGCTGAGAGGACACCGCTCAGCGAAGTCGCCGTCTGAGATTAGTCAACATGTTGATATCTTATCGCAGTTAACGTTGAGCCAATATTGATATCAGGGATTAATCAGATCTGATCGTACGGCTCGAGCGCGCGCTTTGGCAGTTAGGCCAGCGCTTGGGCCAACCTGTGCATGCATATAATATGGCTAGCGTGATGAGTGTATATCCAATATCGATAAGTACCACCAGTGGGCATATCGATGAGCTGCAGCTGGCCATGGCCAGCCACAATACCGATGTCAACTTGGACTGGCCGGGCCTCGGAAATCGTCAGTATGCTGTTGTTAGGCAGAATTGAAACCACCAGGCACCAGCGAGGCCATGGAGCCATGGATGATGCGGGAATTGAGCTTCCGAGACCGAGAACCTCCAATGGAAGCGTCGTCGGGAAATGCTACATGGCCCCAGCTCACAATGTAGTATTCCCATAGTTCCCCTCATACGACCCTCGGACCAGCTGTAGAAGTAGCTCAAGGCCGCACTGAGCTGAGCCATTCGAAGGGCAGGTTGAGCGTTTTGCGGAGATCTCAGCGGTAAATACAGTTCGGCGAATATATACCGCATTTGCAGGTGCAGAGATGCCAGCCATCCACCATCATCATATGACCCTGCCAAATCAGTATCCTTTAGAGTACCTTTACTGGTCTGTAAAGACTGCCTTGGAAAGGTTGCATACACGCATGCTGTGCATCGTTGCTACCCCGTATGTCTGGGGTTCAGTATATAAGCTGGTTGGCACCACGATTCCACGAAGTAGAACTAGTTACTGGTTATAGATCGAGATATATCACCCACACGACCGTCGTTTTAATATGAGGCAGGCCAAAAGTTTCTATCAGCGTTTTCTGTTTTTGCAGAGAGCAAACCAGAATATGTAGACTTACATTGAGTATTTGGCGGTTAGAGACCTGCCGAAACTCGCTAGTATTCTGTGCCGGATCTCGTTATCGGCATTCGATGAGATTTCGGCGGATATCGCCTAACTTGCGCAATGCCAAAACTCGGCGACTTCACCGAAGCTTAAACACTGATAATTACACGCGTTGGTCATTCAACCCTGAGTATTCGTCTAACATTTTTTTTCCCGGGAAGACCTTTCCCCCTAGGAACAGGCAGTTGTAATTAAAGAAAAAAAAACTTTAACTACCGGGGGTAAACCATTTTGATATATATATATATGTATATAAGTGAGCATTCTGCCGGCTGGTGAAGAAGGGTTCATTCTTTCAGCATTGATAATTCACTTTATATACGGGGAAAATGGTCGACTTGGACGGGTTACAAACGGAAGAGAGGGACGTCACTTTGAGTGAACTTGATACGTTCTCTACTCTTAGAATACTTCAGCTTATGAATGACCGCGATGCTGATGTGTTGGGCGCAGTCAAGAAGATCTTACCACAACTAGCAGCTACGGTGGAAGACTTATACCCTCGTATACGAGCGGGCCATAGGTTGATTTACATTGGGGCTGGCACTAGTGGTAGATTGGGTATATTAGACTCTGCGGAAGTTCCTCCAACTTTTTCAGCTTCTCCAGATCAGTTTGTAGCATTAATTTCGGGAGGTGAAGCGGCTATACGAGTAGCTCAGGAAGGAGCCGAGGATAATACTGATCTAGCGGTAACTGATTTGAAAACGCTAAAGTTGACGGCAAATGATACAGTGATAGGTATAGCTGCATCTGGCCGTACACCCTATGTAAAGGCAGGCTTGCAATATGCCAAATCTATTGGCTGCATGACTATAGGGCTGGTATGTGTTAGTCCCTCAATCCTTGATGATACTGTTGATCATCTTCTTGCTCCAGTCACTGGGCCGGAAATTATTACAGGTAGTACAAGATTAAAGGCAGGAACTGCTACGAAAATGGTATTGAATATGCTTAGTACATGTGTGATGATTCGAACAGGTAAAACATATGGAAACTTGATGGTAGACTTGCGACCGACAAATTTGAAATTGGAGGAACGAGCTGTAAGAATCTTTATAATGATTTGTGAAAATGATCCAAAGGTTTATCTGCTTCATGGTACTGATACCACACCAAGATTAGCAGAAAGTTTAAATGATAAAAAGGCTATCTTTTCACATATATCTACATGTAACAAAAGTTTGAAACTTGCATTAATGGTGGCTAAGACCGGCTTACCTTTACAAAGAGCAATTGAAGCTTTAAACCAAAACGATGGTGTACTTAAAAAGGCTTTACTTACTTATTCTTGGTCGAGATCAAGTTCTCCAATTTCGGAAGCCGCTTCAGACTCCACTATAGATAATACAAGTATAGAGTCGAATAAAGTTCCTGGGTACGTTTTGGTAGTTGATGGAGGTGGTACGAAAACTTCAGCATTGATTACCACCTCAGATGGTGTAGTGATTGCTCGTGGGGAAAGTGATGCTTCCAATGTTGCCACTTGTGGAGTACCCGCGGCAGTAAATTCAGTCAAAGCAGCTACACTTGCTGCTATATCAAAATTGTCAAATCCCCCTTCTAATGGGTTAAACATTTTTGACAGGGTATGGATAGCTCTAGCTGGTGTAGTTTCAAGTACCCCTGCTTTGTATGATGCAACTAAGGCCAGCTTATTGTCAATTTTCGGTATTTCAAAAGATGCATTCACATTGAGTGGTGATTCAACGTTATTAGCTACTACATTATCAGCTTATCCTTCAATCAACACATGTGTCACTTTAGTTGTCGGTACTGGCTGTGGAGGAATGGCATTTCAAAAAGATAACACATCTCAGTTTACTCAATATAAATTCTTGGGAAAATCTGGAGGATGGGGACCGGTTTTAGGAGATGAAGGTAGTGGTTACCATATAGGATTGAGCGCCATAAAATCAGTTTTATCATCTATCGACATGTTGTCACTATCAAGAAAAGCGCCTAAAAACGAGCTCACACCATTTCAAATTGCTGTTGTTCGACATTTGACTGGTGATGGAGATATCCAGAAGGCAGTGGAATCATTTTTAGGGTCAATGTTGGAATATATGTCCTCCAACAGTATAAACGAATCGTCTCGAAAATCCAAAATTGCAAGTGTGGCAAAACTAGTCGTGAATTCAGCGTTTGATGACAATGACCAGGATGCATTAAGTATATTGGATGATGAAGCCGATAAATTAGTGGAAAGATATATTGTACCACTCTCAAAATCTGGTCTAGTTCAACCTGAAAATTGCTTGTTGACAGGTGGTGGATCATTGTTTTGCAACAATAACTATAGGGACATCATTTTAAAAAAGGCAAGATCAAAGGGATTGGTATTTAAAGCAGTGGAAGTCATTGATGATGCTGCTTTGAAGGCATCTACTGTTCTTGCAAATGAGCTGAGATCAGTTATGTAACTGACAGTTGTAGTGATTCTATTAATGCATTTTTATCTCACAGAGATTCTTTACTTAGCCCTCTTAGCTGGCACTGAATAACAGAGTAGAATACTAAATGTATGAAAAGTTGCCCCAGACGGTGGAGATTATTTTGCAGATACCATGGCGTAAATATATGATCATCTTTATTAAGACTTTATGCATAACAATTATGATCATGATGATGATGAAATTCTATTCGCCTTAAGCATATTGTCAGAGCGTCTATATACTAGATACATAATTATAATATCTTATAACATTATAGTAGGTCTTGTGGAGTTTTTGACTCTTGTTCAGTTCTGTGGTTGTATTTGTACGACATGTGTTCGTAGGGTGCCAACTTAACACATTCGTGCCACGCCGAGCATTAGCCCATAATTTCAGCCGTAGCAACATCGAGATTGGTGAATCCCAAGATTTCCTAAAATATATCAGCCCAACTTAAAGCCTTGTATCGATATCATATAACGTTCAACGTTAACTAAACCAAAGCCTATAAACTTGTGATAATTTCTTCAAAGTTGACGCAACTCCAAATACAATAAATTGGATCACTCCTAATGACCGGCCCCGTTAAATCTACTTGATCATGGCACAAAACCAAACGGTATATCCACCTGCGCTGGCAGCAGAGATTATAAAGTCCAACCAGAAAGATTTACATATCCAATCACAACTACGGACAGAGCTTGACAATGTGATAGTGCCGTTGCTAGGGACAAGGTTTGTTAACACGAATCCTACTACTATATCTTCAATAGTCACAGGAATATATCTTGGTTTTACAACATTGATAAACTCACGAACGCTGGGAGAAGAATACACAAGTTTATTTTATTTAACGAGATCAGGTAAAACTCCCGGGTTAATCAGACGATTAGCTTATATTTTAGGCTCAACTATTGGACCTGTTCTTATTACACGGTTAGTTAAACGGATTCAGACAAAGCTGTTGTATGATGGACGAGGTAGTTTGGTTACGTGGCTAAGACATTTTTCTACACTTAATCTTGCTTTATTTTATTTATTTGGTACTTATTATGAAATACCTAAACGTCTTCTTGGACTAAGGTATGTATCTCATCGTACAACTGATAAGGCAGTTGGAGGGTATGAATTATTAGGATTATTTTTATTATTTCAATTATACACTGATATATGGCCCAAAAGTCGAAATATCACTGAAAAGGATCAAAATTCTCGGGAAGAAAAAGTTTCAAAATCTATTACACTGTCTGATTCTAATACATTGAAGTACATCCCACAAAATTCACGTGTATGTACATTATGCTTGTCAATAATGATTGATCCCACTTGTACGCCCTGCGGACATATCTTTTGCTGGATATGTGCATCAGAATGGGTACGCGATACTCCACAATGTCCATTATGTCGGCAGTCATGCCAAGAACAAAACCTACTGCCATTATTGTAATTTTATATTCCTCCTCTATAATACAAGATTTGCTTCTTCATTTTCTTTTTCTTGCCGCCGGTTTTCTTGTCCTGTGCGTTGGGTGGTTCACTTGACTCACTAGCAGTACTCGTACCAGTATCAGTCTCGGCACTAGCACTAGTACTAGGCTCAGACGCACTAGGCCTATCCCAAGCAGATACAACCTTTTGTGGCTTTCTAACCGGAGGAACTTTCCTCGTAACCTGGGGCAACGAAGGGAATGCTTCCTCAGAGATTGCTGATGATGGTGCCGATGGAGCATTTTTTAGTGTGGCTGACCGTAATTGATTGCTTAAGGCTGCTACCGAACGTTGTCCGGGTAATGGAGGGAACTCCGCGGGCCCTTTGGGCCTAGAGGACGAGGTTCCTGGATTACCCAGCCATATTGGTTGTGACGATGAGCTGGACGCTCGTGGAACTAATTCAGGGAAGGTTTTATCAGACTTCCAAACAGATAATGCATGACTTAAAGCTTTGTTTTTGGATTTATTAATTTTACCGATTTCTTGTACTAGTATCTCAATCTCTTCAGGTGTAGAAGAGTCAAATAACTCAGTATACTTTGATATTAGTGTCGTAGCATCAATTTTGGAATTACCAAAATCCTCATTAATTTGTTGAAACCGCAAAAACTTGTCTTGTTTCCCGTTAAGATAAAATCTTGCCCGTTCCTCTATTCTACGCTTTGTCACTTCTACCGTATCTGGATTCGTAGGAACATCTTCCAAAGTCTCTACAGTCTCAGTTTCCCTACGCCTTCTTGGCCGTCGTTGTTCCTGAGATGAACCCTGGGATGAACCTAAGCTTGGAAATGCCTCTTCACTATTAGATATGAAAGAGATCGATGTAGGTACAGCCGAAGCAGAAGCACGCGAAGAGGTTGCCGATGGTATAGTAGACAACTGCTGACCGAATCCCGTGTTGTGCCTACCACCATATGATACTTGGAAATTTGATTGTAACACTCTAGCAGCTTTAGAATTTCCTACCAAATTAGGATGCTTGGAAACCATATGTATCTGCAACTCTTCACTTGTCGCGAAAACAACAAACTTCTCCTCTAAACATGTTGAAACTTGACACATATAATGTGCATTTTTAAAATGTTGTTCTAACCGTTCATAATCTTTGAAAAATTTTGGTGCAGGAGGTGGTGGTCCACCGCGTTGGAAAATTTGTTGAGCTTCACGTTCACAAACAAAACATTTATCATGCTTTTCACGACAATGAGCAAACAACTCATCAGCCGAATAATACCGTTTCCTACAAAATTCGCACCTAGGATGACCTTCGAATCCCTTCCCATCACCATGCTCTTCATGTCTAGGCAGACCAGCCTGAGTGAACAATTGCAACTCAAACGTGAATGACTTCTTGAACTGACTGCATATATTACAAATCACCCTATTATGAGCTGACTGGACATGCAACTTCAAATCTTTCCATTTAGGGAACTCTTGATTACAATCTCTTTTGGGACACCGAAGTTTTAATATTGATAATGCATCTTCTTTGATCTTACTAGTTTCAAACAATAATCCGTATTTCTCATCTTTGTACTTCGATTGGAATGACTTGAAATCTAAACCTGATTCTTTATCAGTTATTATTACATCCTTGGCCTCTGTCCTACACATGGGACAATTCTTATCATTCATCATTGATCTTAGACGTAACGAGCATACATGACATATTTCGTGAGTACAGGGGTACAAGGCACGGTATTTGATTGGGTTAGCACAAATGAAACATATTTCGGCATTAGGATCAATTTCAGCCTCTTGATTTATGTCCTCAGTATCAGAATCACCAGTATTTTTCACTTCCCGTGAATTACCGTTATTACTGCCATTTGCTTTCGCAGTATTTCGTTTCGATTTCCCCGTATTTCCTCGAGGCTTCGAGTTGCTCTTAACACGGATGACTCCTTCTTCAAACTGCATGGTGGATTCTAAATAACTGCAAATCACAAGAAAAAAAAAACTAACCAGCTAAACTGAAGCTTGACAATTCAACTTGCAAATTTAAACGTGCTCGAGTACATGAATCTTATCGTAAATTTGCAGCGAGCAATTACAACGTTGTTAGTGAATAATCTGCAAAATCGAGTTCTGGTAATATTATTACTAGCTTTAACGTTAATCTATAAAATTTCTCCGGGATCCCCAATCACATTGGCCATTAATGCATGTATAGATCGCGCTCGAGCGCTCGAGAGTACCAATAACGTCGACGTTATCAGACAAAGATCCTAGTTTTTTCAGTTGTAGAAGTACCACCAAGGCAACACGCTACTAACAAGCATGAACATTTCTGGGGCAGTCAATGCTTTAAGACTGCTATACCAACCATCAGCATTTTTACCGTACTTGGCGGTACCAACGTTCAACCAATTGCCTATACCTATACCGTCAAAATATGAGGGTAAAGAAATCAAAGTAGTGATACTAGATAAGGACAATTGCTTTGCGAAACCAAACGAAGATCATGTATGGCACGAATACAAGGCCAAATGGGACGAATTAAAATCAAAATACCCAAGCTCTAATATTATAATTGTCAGTAATACCGCCGGATCATTAGATGATATTGGTCATAAACAGGCTAGATTACTTGAACGCAATACTGGCGTGGTGGTATTCAAACATACTACAAAGAAGCCAGGGTGCCACGACGAATTAATGTCATATATACGGAAACGCAAACTAGTTACCTCACCTGAGGAAATTGCAGTGGTCGGCGATAGACTCATGACTGATATCTTGATGGCTAACATAATGGGTAGTACTGGAATTTGGATTCACCAAGGCGTAACTCCATCAGCTAGCATATTCTCCAATCTTGAAAGAAAATTTTACGTATCTATGAAAGGGAACCTAGAGTGAATATAGAAGCGTTAACATTTGCACAATTTGTGGGTTGAGTAGCTATAGCCACATTGACTCACTCGGATGCATACAAAATGTAATTGGAAAGTTCTATGGCATGAACATAGCTTACTTTACATATTTATTGTTGCAACTAATGCCAAGACGTCTTCAACTACGTTTCATGAAAATATAAGTTATTATTATAATTAATTCATTAATATTTATCTATCTTTAAAAATAAGGCATCCATAAATTATCAGTTAATGCCATATGGCGCAAATTAACTGCTTGAGAAATCAAATCAATAACTGTTTGATTTGCAGGAATATTACCTTGGCCCACTTGAGCTAATGAAGCAGCTCTTTTAACAATTGCATCAACATTAAGTTTAACAATTTCTCTTAATTGTTGGTCATGTACCGCTGGTCGGTGTTGCTGAGTGTACCATGATACTAATTCATCTCTAACAAAGACATAAAGATATTGATCAAGATCAAGCTCTGGCTCTGATAAACATCTGGCAATAATCATAACTGACATGGCATAAAGTCCCTCAAGACATGTTGGACCCATAAGAGTTTGAATATTTGGCGTTAGTCTGAATGGCACAGGCTCATTATTGTTAAATGAAGGTGGTGATTTCGATGGTGGCAACATTGGTAACAATTCAGTTGCCCATATATTACCTGACCCTTCATTAATCATAAACTTATAAGGATATCTATTATTAATACTCATCAAAAATGTCATAAATGTTATACCGGCATATTGATAAGAAAATTGTTTTCTGAAAAGCCAAAAGTCCTCAAACTTGGAATAATTATTGGCAAAATAATCTCTTAAAACTGTTGGTGGTACTAATGTTGCTTGAATACCTGTCAAAATTTCCATCTTAACTGCAGCAACATCAGGTTTAGGCAATTTAGGATCAAATGCAGCTCTAAGTTTCTGTATAGAATAATCTAAAGGTGCATCAATACTTTGTCCAACTCGTTTACAATACCGTTCATATATTGCTTGCATGGAAATATATTTAGGATCATCCTTGATAATTCTAATATGAGGAGTAAAAGGTACTGCTGCGGGCAAAGTAAATTGTAAAGATCGTTTCTTGCTTTCCTTACGTCTATCAATCACCCCATTAAGAATCTTGAATAATTGCTGAACTCTTTCTTCTCGTCTAAAATGTCTAGCTGCAGGGTATTGCACAGAAAATGGATGTAAACTACCATCAGTACCACGAATAACAAGACGTCGATAACACATTCCAAATCCACGTACAACATCAACAACTGGCATAAACCTATCAATCTTGACAAAATAAGCACTATTATCCTTCAACTCAAAATATTGACCAGGTACATCAATTTCTTCAAACTTTTGATAATGGAATTCACTTAAATGCGGACTCAATGCTTCCAAGTTAAGAGTACTTGGTCTTGAATCTAACCTTGCTTCAAATTTATCTCGCCATTTCCTTAATCGTAATACATAAGTCTCAAGATTAGGTTTTGCAGTAACAAAATCTGCTTCAAATGCTGCTTTCACATGTTTAGGTAAAACACTCTCAGCAAATCTTGTAATGTTGGATTCAGTAGCTGGAGGTAATACAGCATCTTCCTTAGGATAGGCTAATCTACCCATATATTGAATACCATCATTCAACAAAGCAACAATCAATCTATAAGCATCTTCATCAACAGGAGACTTGAACCTCTGGTAAACTTGATCGACCAAAGTTTCTAATGAAAGTGCTAATAAAGGGTAAGCAGTCTTGAGGATACCCATAATCTCTTCAACATATTCCCAAGGTTGTCTGTTAGCTTCTGTATGAGCTCCAGGTGCCGATCCGTTACCGGTAGGAGCAATATGAGGTGTAACTCCACCAGGCATACCAGGTGTACCGGGCACAGGAGTAGCAGGAGACCCAGCATGAGTTGGAGTCGTACCTTGAGCAACAGCAGCACCATTAGGAGTAGACCCAGATGCAGGTGTAGAGGCATTATTGTTTCCAGAAGCTGTAGCTGCAGCAGCAGCAGCAGCTGCCGCCGCTGCCGCTGCCGCTTGTTGATTACTATTTCTAAGAGCAGCAGCATGCATGGCCTGTTTCTGTAAAGTGGCATAATCCTCTCGAGCAGTTCTAAGAGAGAAATGCAACGCTTGAGGATAAGTCTTTGCAATCTTGATCAATATATGTCTAGCCATTTTTGCCTCTTTATGAGATAATGAAGTCAACAACTGAGGAATAAATGTAATCCAATACCAAACAGGAACATCACCACGATAATTATCAAAAGCACTCGAAATTGCATCTGATGGATCATCAATACTGATTAACCATAATATCCTTCCCAAAAGTTTTCTTGTTTTCCTATTCTTGTATAATCCAGCCGCTTGTAAATAACAACTTATTGCACTACTTGCATATAATAATTCATCCGGACTTTCCTTGAACCGTTTATCATTGAAATAACCCCATTCTTCCCAAGCCTTGGGCAAATACAAATCAATCTGAACCGCAGTTGCAAAAGCCTGGTTAGCTTCATCAAGCATATTGAGTTTAGCTAAAAACATTCCTTTAAGTGTGAAAAACTCTGCCTTTTGTTGAGCACCAAAATAAACCAGATTAGTATTACTGATAACTTCTAATCCAGTATTCATTTCATTAGGATTCTGATAATGACATTTAGCTTGCTCACGTAGTTTCAAAAATGCTTCTTGAATTTCAATATTGGGTAAAGTATAAATCTTAGATAATTGATTAATACAAACTTGTGGCATATTATGCTTCCTTGCAACATGAGCAAACCTATTAATGATCCAAGCAATCTCATGATACCCTCGATAAGCAAATGAATTGTTGGAGTTACTATTACCATTATTAGGAGCAGGCAAATATGGTATCAATGGTAAATATACCTTATTGATAACCGCAAATGCATGCTGTCTCCATGTGACCAAATCACCCCAAATATTGATATCATCCCAAATATTTGGTAAACGTTCACGCCATGCTTGTAATACACCTTTCAATTCTTGAGATTTGGCATCTAGATTTTGAGCATTTGTTGCAGCAAGACTAGTATATACTTGACTAGCTTCCATAAATTCAACGTATTGCTGAAACGAATGTAATAATGGGATATGAGCACCAGTAATTCTAGTAGGTAAGCCATACCATTTTCTTAATGCTAATTGAATACCTTCGTCACAAAGTTTAGACAAATTATTGATATTGTCAATCTTTAAAGCATATCCTTGTAAACATAAAAACGTTTCAAATATTTGTCGTCTTGGAGTAGGAACATCCATAACAGTCTTGATAGATTGCTCAAGGGTTTCTCTATCAGCAGTCCAATCAGCAACTCTCCAACCACATTCAAGTAACAAATCAGTAAAGCCTTCATGCCTGGCTAATTCTGTCAAAATATCCCATTGTTGTAATTTCTGGGCACATAAGATCCAATGATCCTCCCATAAACTATATTCAGCCTCACTAAAAGGTAAAACTCCACTTCGAGCTTTGATTTGTGCAGCTTCATACATTTGAGAAGCTCTAGTCCACATACCACACTGTTCATACGATAACCCAGAATTAGTCTCTGTATATTTAGCTCTTCGCCTCCATAAACCGTAAAACATATCATCTTCTTGCAATGAGCCATACATTTCAGCTAGAGCATCGGAATTAGTTTCACTGACTCGAGCATTATCAGAACGTTTCTCAATATTCTCTAAAATCTCAATAGCAGGGTACCAACAATTGAATGATTTACCAAGATACTTGACTAAATGCGGAGGTAAATGATCAGTAAAACTTATCCCTTCAACTAATGTACTGATAACATTGGGTCTGACATCAATTTGTCGGTTATGGTAATCCTTTGAAACTAAACTTATAAAGGCTCTAACGGTTTCAGTACGATCCTTAAGTGGGATAGCCTTATAAATAATCGGGAAAATATCACACCATACCCTATGAACAAGTTCAGGTCTCATGTATTGTAATTCAATTAATGGCTTGATCAAAGAATCGACAGTTCTTTCTTGTTTTACGTTGTTCAAAAATTGCTGTCGACGATTCAAAAATTCCGACAAGGAATCAAATACTTCAATTGATTTATCATCAGGTATTTTGGAACCATTAGGTAACCCATCAGAAATAGCCTTTACTTTGGCAAATTTAAAATCTTCACTAACCAGTTGTGTGTTATCATCCAATTCAATACCGCCATAAAGTAGTTGCAAAGCTTGATTCAACCATTGATATTCAAAAAGATATTCCCAATTTTGATCGGATATAATATAACTCAATCTTTTGAAAATATTTTTATCAACACTATCTGATAACAATTTCATTAATTTTTGTCTGATTTCAACATGTTCAATTCTGGTACCAACAAGGAATGCATGTTCCATACGCACAGCTAATTCTGATCTACTTAAAGTAGGGCTTTCATAAATATCAACAACAATCTGATAAAACCTTTGAGTAAGATCTTTATATCCACGAACCTCAAATATCATTAACTTAGATAATATAGCAGCCTTTTCTTTGGTAGTAGGAAATGGATCATCACTAGTGAAAACCCATTTTCTAGTGATATCAACCAATCTAGATAATAATCCCTTATCATTAGATCTTTCAATCAATTGTGCGAAAACAGATAAAAATACTCTTCTTTGATCGCCAAGGTGAGCAATTCTTTCAGCTGCTATATCAACAATCCTTCCAAGTAGCATGACAATCTTACGCCCTTCCTTCTCCAAATCTTCCTCATCTTTAGCAGTAGTTGCTTTATCACCGTTTGCAGTTGAAGTATTAGGAGTACCATTAGTAGCACCAGCTTGGAAATTTATATGGTCCTTGTAAACTTTACCAAATACTTTCAATAATGCAGGCAACAGAGGATCAATCAAGGCTGGTTTGTATTTAGTTAACGAACTAGCAAGTACTGTACCAGCTGGTGCCACGTTAAATGAGGCCAAATGTTCTTGGATCGAATTAGTAAGCAATGAAATGAATGATTGAATCTCCTCAGGTACCAGTTCTTTATCATAGTCAGCAGCATTCAATCCATCCAGCACGATATCTAACAAACTTTCAAGACCAAGATGAACCGGTAAGTTGTCAGATTTGATACACTTACTAAGTAATGTTTCAATTTGGGCAATATTGGATAAAATCCATTCAGGATCTTTTTTGCTAATAACAATGCGCAATACCTCAATTGTATTCAAAACAGTCGGAGAAGCATCACCAACTTCATTTTGAGCAAGGCTTCGTTCGAAGTACGAAAGCTTGACGTTTACTTCAGGCCAATATCCAGGAGAAAGCAAAGTATCTAAAGCTTTCAAAAATCGCTTGCCCAAAGGAGTTTCAATTGCAAGATATCCAGCACTGCAAATGTATCTAACAATAAATGTAATACAGGCTTCACGTTGAGCAAATGGAACCCTATAAGTGGTCGGAACAGTCTCAATCTTACTATCCTCCATACTATCATTACCAGGAGCAGTAAGTGCACTATCATCCTCACCAGTATTACCTTCCTCTTTAGTGGATTTGCTAGATTCACCCTCTTCATCTATAGACTTCCGTACTTTTGTTTCCCATTTAACAATCAATTCACAAAGATCAGCAGCAAGTAATTGGTTCTCAGCAGTTGCATTACTAGCAAAAGTTAGCTTTGGCAAAGTTGCAATCATATTAACAATAAAATGATCACGATGATCAAAAAATAAATCCGCATGCCTGGAAATAAATTGATAAATGTTGACAACTTGAGAAATATTATGACCATCTTCACTTAGAATTCGTCTTGGCCATTTAGCCCATAATGGATCACCAATACGTTTCACAATAACCGGAGCTAATGTATCTAATGCTTGTTTAACCAATGACTTAGCCTCTGGTTGCTGTGCCTTTAACAAAGCAACATAAATTTGGATCACAATTTTAGCCAATGTGTCATATGCAGCAATAAAATAACATATAAGGACATATGCAGAGTATTTACTCACAATATCTTCAAGTTTAATAAAATTCCAAGCAAACTTGATGATATCCTTACGAGCATCTGCTACCAATTGAGGGCCCAACTTTATCAGAAGTGATGAAAGTTGAAGTAATTCAAACCGATAATAATCAATAGTACCTAGAGAATGTTCATCATGACTATCAGGCCCACTTTTCCATATCTTGGCATGTACCATATCTAACCAGTTATTACCTTTACCACTAAATTTCTCCAAAAGATGACTAAGATCACCATTTCTTGAGCCCTCAACAATAAGAATGGCGTTTATAATATATTTAACACAAAATCTTTGAGGATCTCTTGAATTTTTCTTATTAACAGAAAACTCTAATGCTTTAGTCAAATAGCTCATTCTTAGTTTATTATCCGTAGAATTCACAACATTAGTGAATATAAATTGATGAAATCTATTACTAACGGTTTGGCCATTAACAATCAATGCGTTTAAACTGGAAATTACCAAATCTGTCTCAACATCACTACTTTGTTCAAGGAATTCTACTAATAAATCTTGAAATTCTTCCACAGTTTGTTCCACAAGTAGAGGAAGTGGTGAAGTCACGCTACTAGACGTTGCAACAGATACCAAGTCTGGGATAACATTAATAAACCCTTCAACCATTGGCCTTTGACTCAAAATCCAACTTTTATCATCAATCGACAATGATCGCAAAATATATATAAAATAACATTGAGCATTGGCCCTTTCTTCTGGGGATTGAACTGAATCCGCTGCACTTTTGATATTTCCAATATTTTCTCGAATAGTTGCTCTCAAGGCGGCACAATTAGGATTTGCTAGGATGGATGCAAAGAATCGTCCATAAGCACGATCACCCAACTTAGGCAAAAAATATTCCAAAGTATGTGTAGTATATCTGTTCAAAAATTTGGCAATAGGCTCTCTAAATGGCGAGATTTGTTGCTTTCGCAAGTGTGACTCCAAATAAAATAAAGTGGTAAGAAGATCATTCATAAAAATATAAGCCGTTGGTGGTAATAAATGGAAAATGTTCAAAATTGAAACAATCAATCTTACATGGTGTTGATATGTTAAAGTTCTTGTAGAAATTGCACGAAGTTCTGAAGGATCAGCCCAAGCTTTCAAATGATCAAGTAACTTCTTACCAATCTCAACTTTGAAATAGTAAGTCAATAAATCTAATAGTCTTGCAAGGCCTTCAAGACCTGGAACAGTTAATCTCTTATAATCTGATAAATTCATCAATATTGGTCTCAAACCATTTTGTAACAAATCTTTAGGCAACTTGAAATTTTGCTGTAATACAGTACGCAATCCCTCTTCAGCAGCCTCAATAACCTTTTTGGACCGTGAGTACAACATTTTAAAGAACACAGAAATAATTTTACCCCTAGTTTGTGGTTGATTCACACTAATATAATCAGAACAAGTTAATGCAAGAGCCAACAAACGAATCGAAACAATTCTTAACTGTCCGAGTTCTTCAGCGGTACCATGTTCAAATATACGATGGGAATTTGTTAATGATTCATCATCAGCATCAACAAGAGCAAGGACTTCTAATAATAATCTTGTTAATTCGTCATTAAACTGTAAAATTGAGTCAGTTTGTGCCAAACAGAATTGAATCGCATCAATATGACCAATTTGCATAGAAAATGGCAATGCTCGTAACGGTTTGCCAAAAATGGGTGTCAATAAAACTGAATCTACTGGTCTTAAAAGTTCAGAAATAGATTTACCTGTTTGCTCTGATAAAACCTGGAAGGACTCCTTTGCAGCTTCTCGAACCGATACCTTTGCATTACCCAATTCGTAAGCCAACTGGCCAGTTATCTGCTGGAATGATCTTTCAGATATTTGCTCTTCAGTAACATTCTTATACGATTCCCGCAAAACGTAGACAAGCAAATTTGTAGCATCATCTTTAACACCACAGGGAACATCATTGGGTAAGTCCTTAATCACAAATATGATCGTTTTTACAAACTCTAATAATCTTGATTTAATCCAAGAAATAGACTTGGGGAATTCCATTACTAATGTTCTAAGCCCAAGACAAGCGCCTTCCTTCCGGTAATATTCTACTTCAAAACAAGTATGACAGAGTTTACCAAAAAGTAGCCGGAACAATGGAAGTTTGCTAATATCATCAACAGGACCAAATAATGCAATACCTGAATTAAAGATATAATGCATGGCCTTTTTGCCAGCTTCTTTAATGGAAGAGTCATAATGAGAAAGTGCAAACATAATAGCATCCAACAACAAACTGGAATTGATAGTATAAGTACCCTCAGCTTCATTCAAGTTAAATTTCAACAATCCCTTCCGTTTCTCAATCACGGATTTACCTAAATCTAGTATAGTCAAATGTTCACAGATTTCTTTAATAAGTTGGAGTGCATCTTCAGAGACGTTTGGTATTGATACAGAATAAAACAATGATTCTAGTAATTTTTGAACCAGTTCATTTTGGATTTTTAACAATTTCAGATCTTTGGATCCCTCATCAGGTAATGTATTTGACACATCCGGAAAATTCTCTGCAAATAAGATATCACGACATTCAATAACAACTTCACCCAAGTTTTGTGGCAAATCTTCATCACTGACAAACAATTTCAATACTCCTGACAAATAGTAATATGCATTTTCTCTGTAATGTGAAGTAGCTCTCAAATCATGCAAAACATCAACGGCACTAGCAACGCCAGGGGTAATATTAAAAGGTCTAGAGCTAGGAATGCCATTGAAATTTACTAAAACAGCTGAATCATGATCATAAACTGACTGGCCTTTCAAATCACTAGGTGGAGTAAGAAATTTCCTATTCCGGCCACCAAGTTTACCAAGAACTCTTAAAGTAGTATGACTATGTTGATGATAATAAGGCAAAGGCCGAAGATGACTCCAAAGTGCCTTCATAACATCTTCAATAACTGGCTGAATAATCGGATCAAAATATTCGGAGGTCAAATTATCAACACAAAGCTCCAAAGTTCTAAGTCCCTGACTAACCAATTCTGGAGTTCCATTCAAAGCGAACACCAAAGGTTTCATAAGATAATGCAAATGAGGTACCAATACACTTAAACGTACAGGCACTGTCAAGCAGAGTTCAACATAAATATCCCGTTCACTTGGCCTTCTGGCTGTTGAAATAAGGTTATTTAAAGACTTTAAGATCACCTGTAATAATGGAAGCACTTCTTTGTATAACTGTTCAAATTTACCCCCGCCAATGCTTCTAAACAAAATCCGCATTAAATGGAAATAGGCAATAGGTTCTTTGGCAGTTTTTTGTAGTTCCAAGCATTTAATTATCATATCCTTCAAGTATGGCAAAATAACGTTTTCATTTTGAGCAGGAAACAAATTAATTGCCATAAACGTCAGCTTGTATAATCTAATCATAATATTAGCCTTTGCTTGGTCACCATCACCTAATTCAGGTAATTTATCTACTAAGAATGCAACAAGAACGCCCAAAAAATTCGAAGAACTAGCTTCACTTGCCAAAAAGAATTGTGGAATATGAAGTAAGGCTTGATTTTCAAACATTGAATTATATAAGAATGGCAATTCTTGAGTCACAATCTCATTAAATGATGATGGATCAATATGAATAAAAACAGTTGAAAATGCTTCCATAAGTTCTTTCTCATCCTTAGAGCTAACAATTGGCAAACTTGGGCCCCCAATATCAAATCCAACTTGTTGTTTTACTTCATCACGAGGCGCAGCGAAATATCTTTGACCTGAAATACCTTCTCTGAACAATTTTCTAAAAATAGTGATCTGTTCATAATTGAAATTCCTTGCTGATTCTTGCCATTGTTGAAGATTGAAATCTTGAGATGGAGGTGGAGGACTACAAGATTTCAATCCAAACATAACAGTTTTCAAGAAAGTCATTAAATTTTTGAAAATATATCTTGCATCTTTTAAATCATAATTGCGAACCTCCGAATGAACTTTGATAATTCCATGGTTCACTACATCAAAGTAATCTAATTTTTCGGGAATAAATTCATCCTTTTCATCAACATCCATCTCCTCTTCATTTTTAGCGGCAGGCTTTTCATCGATATCCATTTTATTCTCATCAACTTCCTTCTCAGGAAGAGGTGTGATTTTCTCTTCATTCTCGGCTTCTTTTAGCTTTCTAAGATCAGCATCTTTCTTTTTCTGTAATTTCATAATATGATCATAACAATTATTAAGAGATGCAAACCGTTCAACAAAGGCATTTAAAATATGTACCATTATCTGGCGACCTTCATTATGATCCTCAAGTTTCATTATTCTTTCAACTAAGTTTAGAAGAAGTTTCGCACTCATAATTTGGAAACTAGTGGCTAAATTATTGTCCTGCATATTTTTACAGTATACTTTTACTGTTCTCCATATTTGGGCCGATGTCAACTCTCCACGAATATGATGTATTAGGTCAGCCATAGTACTATAAGCAAGGGGGCCAAGTGATTCATGCACCGTGAGGCCATCGCCTAGCAATACCCGTTTATCTAGTAATACATCAACCTTAGGAATAAAGATTGTTCTAAAATCTGTTGAAAGAATATGCCTAGTAGCCACCAATAATTCCTTTCGAGCAGCAGATAATTCACATGGACAATCTTCCAACAAACGAACAACAAAATCTGGGATAAGATCATAATATTTCTGAAGAGCAGTGGAGAACCCTCTGAGAGCATAAGCTAAGAACGACATTGTTTTGACTTGAGCAACAATAAATTCTCCATAGACTGTCCTATTTTTGATTTGTGGTGATATAGAAGTATATATCTCACCTCTTGAATTTGCCAGTTCATGAGCCTTTGCCTGAGGAGCAGCTTGTAACTTTAACATCTGAATTATATGAGGAATGAATGTCGGTAAGGAATTAACCGCAAGCTGTTTGTATGTGGAATATAATAATACAATGATTATTGGACACTCAGTTAGAACTTTGAAACTGTAAATACTTTTTTGGAGTTGATGAGAAGACACATTATCAAGGTCATTAGTAAGACTTGGAGACATTGGCTTTGGAGATTGAAATGAAGTACCAGGAGGACTTGCAGCATTAGGTACAACAGCTGGCCCCGAGGGACTATCAGCAAATAGATCATTAACTACCTGAGGCATATTTTTGTAAATATCAACAACCAAATCTAAAAATGGTTGAACAAATTCAACCAAATTACTTTTATAAGCGCGATGTAGGTTAGTAAGTACCTTCATACATACAACGCCGTTATCTTCATTTTCAGTTCTAAGTAATTCCATAACCACACGAAGGATATCCTTAGCATAGGGACGAAGTGCTTCGTTTGTCTGTAATCTTTGTAAGAAATCCAATAATCCACCACGTAACCGCTTAAAGATACATTAGAAAATCACTATACATTCAAGATCCATAGATATTACTTACCTGTTCGATGGTTCCACTATTAAAACTGATAGGAACGGACTCCAAAAGCTTAAGAGCTTCAGGCAGGACCTTCTTTAGCAAATGCTCATACTCAGAGCTTGAAGAAAAGGTCTCAATGGAGTCTCTTATCTCAGTGATGATATTAATCTTGATTTTGAGATCTAATATTCCCTAGTTAGTAACGTGCGACAGAATATTGCAATTCATTCATTACTTACCTGTTGACTCATCAGCAAGCTTGGCGGCAAAGGAGTTTATCTGAGCGCTCACTGGGCTCGGTGAGGAGCTCATCTAAGCATGTTGTTAGAATTCCTATAATGGTGGGTCAAAATACATTTTTCCACTTACTTTTAGGATAAACCCGTGCAAGCCAGATGCCCTGAGTTAATAAATATCAACTTCAATATCTAATTTGATTAAACAGAGATGACTGAATAAGAAAATCCAGAAGTCAGTAGTATCTGGAGCTGAAAATTGTTGTGCAATATAAACCGCTGATAGATGAGCGTGAATGTAAGCGAATCCTCGAGGCCGAAGCTCGATATATTTTGTATGGAGCTCTCGAGATTGATCTTGAAAAAAAAAATGTGGGAAACTGGATAGACCTTGAAATCGATTCGCTTACGTAAATATTACGTCAATTACACGTAAGCATCAGCTCTACCATTTTCATGGCAGTCAGCGTGTGATACGTACGTATACGTGTATATACGTACTAGTCGATAACTTCGTGGTCATGATCACGATATCTCGATGACTGCGAGAAATCTCTACTTCTACCGGTACCGGTATTTAAAGATAGAGACCTTCCTTCACTTAGACAGGTCCCGAGAGCTCAAGATATCAGAGATCATTCAGCTGCGACGGCCGAATTCGTAGCTACAGATAATTTGTGAGCCTGTTTTAGATTATCTATCACGCTTTTATTAATACTTGAAGCAATGGATGGGGATTTAGTCGTTATCAGATCGGGTCGGGTCAACAGCTAGCACGTATATGGATGCATATACTGGCGATGATGCTAGAATCTATGTGTTCGAATTCTAGCAGTTAGATTGGTTTATTAACATCCTGAGCGGATTTGACTTGAAATGTCATTTAAGATTCGGGTGCGCCGTGTTAGACATGCGCTAACGTTATATGTATGGTAGTAATATTAAGAGATCTTTTAAAATATGGCTTTGGTAATATTTTGTTATGACCTTTATCGATATCGGATCTCGGTATACGCGTAGATCTATCATGATTATCGAGCATCCCGAGAGACTCATACACATAACATAGCTATAGTTATGCACAGTGGACTTTTATGCATAACATGTCCTAGACCATAGCTCTGGAATCTAGATGGTGCTGCAATTGAGCAGTGCACTGATCCATACTGTCAATCATTGCGAGGTTCAACCTTACTAAGAGCCAGTAAAATGGTTTCGCCAGCTGTTTGGATCCGGATATGTTGAACTACTGGTTTAATTGTTATAACGATTATTGGTAGCTATAACGGTTTAAATCTAGTTGGGAGACTTGCATGCAGATGTCTACTTCGAATTCTATAGCTATAGTATAGCTATAGTGCATGATCAAATTCAGCCACGGGGTGCCCGCCTTCTAAAATATTAACGGCCAGTGGACTGAAAATACATATGTATACACATAGACAGCCGCAGTTGCGCAGGGGGCAGCTAGTGGGACTAAATCATGATGGTAGTATGAATATATAAGGGTTATAGTGCAAGACACTGAAATTTGCTGGTTCTAAAAGCTGTCAGCACAGAGTATGGTAGTACATCTCATTTCGTGCTCTCGAAGGGATAGTTCTTTAATTTGGCGATGGCTCGCCATAAATATTTAAGTGGGTTATAGATCTGTATATCCAGATCTGAGATTCTCGACTATATTACTAGCTAGCAAGCTGCATATCTTCGAATTCGAGCATAATCTAGATCTGTAAATCAACTGAACTTAATTAATTAATTATAATTCCTTCCATGAACGCCCTAGAATTATAGTCGATGAATTAATTCAAAAGCTTCCATCGTTAATTTAAATGCGCGCCAACACTGTTCTACATATCAGCAAAAGATAGAATAGTCCGGATTATTTTGGGGATCTAGCTATATCCAGCTCGACGCATTCGCCGAACAATGGCGCCTAGCGTGATAGATGCAGCTTCTCACATGCATTGCATGTGAAATTATCCTAAATCGGGTAAGAGACTAATATAGTCTCGAGCCAGGGCGGATTCCATAACATATGCGCTAGCTAGCTCGCTATATCTAGATCTATGCTCGGGTATCGCCCCGACAGGTAAGCAGCTATTTCTAACTGAGCCAATTGGACACGGTTAAAGTCATGGCTTCCATGGAAGACCCGAGGTAGGCGCAGAATGCATAGTGTGAAGTTTCAGCATCTCTACGCAGCTAGGATTTTATCGTTAGCTAACGCTAAGAACGAAGTTTCTTAAGACCGCCCGTAGATCTATCTATTAGACTTGCAGATGCTGGCCGAAACAGCTTGGAATGCTATTACGGCGGCTACCATTTAGTTCATGGCCAGCCTTAGCTAGTCAATGTCTTATAGGTCACGAGCCATTGGAAAGTCTATTGCAAATTAACAATTAATATAATTATATATGAGGTGAGACATGTCATGTCCACATGTCCAGATCGAGCCATCTCAGAGGGGCCCAGCTGTAGCCCCACTGTCAAAGCTTGTACGTCAATTGAGCCAGGAGCTTGGGACCGATTTTTGGAAGCCGGATAAATAGGTCCCGTGTACAGCTGGTACCAGCATGCGCAAGTATCGCGATACGTACAATTGCGCACGCGCATGCGGCTCAGCAGAATTTAAATAGCTAAGAAAGCATCGGCGTTGGATCTCTCTCTAGAAGTAACGGCGTATGTGTCAGGCTCGGAATGGATTGAGTTCTACAAATGATGCCTGTTTCTAGCTATGCAGGCATTGTTAATGCACCGCCAGTTGTTAGGTTCATTAGCATGCTAGCATGCAAAGTTAATTAAAAAAATTTTTTTTTGACCTAGCGCGTGCGAGAAATAACTGGATCTTCAGCCTCGCATAATAATGATGCACGTTGGCTCATGATCGATCACAGATCTGAAATTTACCCCTTAATTTAGTCCTGAATAGGTCACCAGCGTCTAACGCCAAACAGCTTCTGAGAAAGGTCTCTCAACCTCAATTTGACTCGGTATTCTGCTATTCTATAGGCTGTATCATCAGTATGAATTCTAGAAAAAAGTCCACTTAGGGTTGCTTTAATTGCCGGTTTTTTATTGCTATTCGTGAAATTTCTTGAAGGGTCGATGAAAAAAGCAATGCCTAAAAACCCCTGAGCTAAGAAGTAACGTTTGAACGTTAATTTTTTATTTTTTCATTTCAATTTTTTTTTCTTTTTTGCTTTTTCACCTGACCAATATAAGAAATGATGGCAGCTATAGCATATAATGAGCCTCTATTATTTATCAATAATCCTCAATTGACCTTGTCTTCACTGCATACCCGCTTTCCAATCCTGGCATGCCATCAATAGCAAAATTAGGTTAAAAATTTGGCAGATCCACACAGCTCCCGCTTTATGCGGGCCCCTTTTGCCCCCCCAAAAATAAAAACTGGAGCTAGTTGGGCCAATATATTTCAAATGATGCAAATAAAATAACTATAGGTTTTAGACTTTTACATGACGAGTAATAATTATAGCAAGTTAAACTTCTATTGGATTGAAGTTTTCCAGGTCCCTGCCTACATTAGCGCCACTAGTACTAGCTCTTTTATAGCTAAACGCCTAAGCTTACGTGCCGAGAGTCCTAGGGTGGATAAAAATTAAAAAAAGAGTTCATGCAAGGGCCATATGAGATATATATTGGCAAAGTATTCCCGTCCCCCCTTTGCATTCACTTTTAGAAAGAAAGAAATTTAAACTAGAAAAAGACATACACAAAGTTGCTTGAACAGGTTCCAATTGCTTCTTCCACTGAACAAGTAGTGGTGTGTTAGGACTGTGCTACATTCATTGCGGATTCAAGAAGAATGAACGGGCTCGGCTTGAGATTGAGGAACGTGAGAGCTCCTTGGAAGCCCAAGCCTGAGATGATAACTGACAAAACATACCACCTGGTATATAATACTGATAATGCTGGCCAAGGCAATGCTGCCGATAATGAAAGCGATAGTAATGAAAATTGCATTAACATCAATAAGAATGCTTTGAGCAATTGCAATGCCAATGAACTTGGAGCATCTGAAAACGGGCTATATAATGTTTTTGGATTGCCATTAATGGATGCGGCGGCGATGAATTCAATATTCCAATCGACAGATATCTTGGTTCCACTAGACCATGGTGTTTCAAAGGGGTTCTTCAAACCTGAAGATATGAAATATGTGCCTCGCATTGTATCACTATGCATATCTTATATTTCTATTCCAAAGAATTTACAAGAGGAAGGTATATATAGAATATCTGGTAGTGGTTATGAGGTACGACTACTACGAGAGCGATTTATCAAAGAGGGCCCTTCATTTAAATTTAGTCAGGAAGATTGTCATAATGTTACTTCGCTTATGAAAATGTTTCTGAGAGAATTACCTGTGGATATTCTAACCATAGAAAATCCTGCAAAGTATAAGAACTTGCTATATGACCCTTCTTTTCCATTAGAAAAAAATGAAGAGATCTTCCCAAGCATGGTTCCTGTAACTGCATTGCAAGAAATTATATGCGAGCTACCCTATGTGAATTTCATCCTACTACGGATAATAATAAGACATTTACGAACAGTTATAGATTATGCGGAAAGTAATTTAATGACTTCTTACAACTTGGCGGTCATATTTTCCCCAACTCTGAGAATAAGTAGAGCCTTACTATGGGCCATACTCGAACAAGCAGATGAGAACTTTTGGAGAGGTATTAAACCAAAGGCCAGTCCTCCAGATATTGATACAAACTCGAGAAATGAGGCATATTCAAACGATGATATTTATAGTCCTTATTTTTTCAGAAACCTCAAGACATCGGATGCCTATGCTACAATTCCTAACGATAAACCCACTAACGATTGTAATGAAGAATCATATGATAAATTTTCACTAACAAGGTCTGAATCCTCGGGATCCTTTTCGGGATTATCTTCGACTAGTACAGAAATGACAAGGCTCAGTTCCACAGTTGAGACAAGAAGACATACTCTGCAATCATCATTAGGATCTGCTAGAGACTCTTTTATGGCATACTCGCCTACAATACCGTTCTCAAGACATCATAATGATCATCAAAAGAACAAGTCGCGAACAAATGTATTCTTAATACCCGGGGAAAATTCCGCACCGGTATCTCCAACACGATGATTTATTATCATCTTCATAATGATTACCATACTTTTTATTATATTCTTATTTATGCTGCTTTTATGTATTTAGATCATTTCCGTAATGCTCGCTTTGCATTTCTTTCCTGTTGTAATTGGTTCTTTTTAACTAGCCGTTTTCGCTCTTGTCTGCTTAATTTTCTTGGATCAATAAGTTCATTATTCTTATCCACCTTCTCGTTCTTCTCGTTAACTTCAACCAACCATTGGTTGTCCAACTCCTTATTCTTCCCTTTATAACCCCATTTGGGCACCCATTTGCCAGTAGCTTCATCAAACACAAGTTTACCATCCTTAGCCTTCTTTTGTATACCTTTACTCTTAGCAAACTGCTCCCATTTCGTAAGAGGCTTAGGTTTGGGTACTGGCTTCTCTCTTGGTAACGGTGTAGATGGTTCAGGCAATGAGAAAAGTACCATGGTGCTATTTTGGGTGGTACCGCTACTATTAGAATCAACGGTCCGTTTAGTAGGTAGTTTGAGCAACTGGTTAATCAGAAGCTGTATATTGTCGCGAGCATTTTCCTGTAATGCCTTATTTAGCGTTTTAGCATCCTGAAACACCTCGGGTTCAAAAGGATTTGGATCAAAAACTGTCAAATTACCAAAATCAAAAGTAACAGGAATAGGCTTGCTAACCGTCGTCCTAAATTCTTGTTAGATAACATATACAAAACTATATTCTGAAAAAACTTACCCTTTAACGTCCGAAGTCATGGAAAATAAATATGTTGATTCTGGATCAAATTAATATTGAAATTTTTTCGGTATGAAGATATATCGATAAATATCGTTCTCCGATCGATAACAGATAGCCACTTTTAAAATTATTCAAAATTTGTTAGATCTGAAATTCCTAACCAAGCTGTATACATGTGTGTTATAAGTCAGGCCCATACGTGTGCACATGCATGTGGTTATAAACTGGTAGCGATATAGGCTATATATCGAGATCTCATGATCGTGAAAGCTTTGCGTTAATTAAGCTTATATCTTATAAGATCTTCGCGAATTCGAATATTCGATAATTATTTAGCTCATATATAACCAGCTAGTCTATTAAAAGACAAGGAATTAAATTTTCACTACCTGAGGCATCTGAAGTCGAGCAAAGTAGCACGGTTGACCGAGCCTAGGTCCTTGTGAATCATGGCCTCTGTCATTGAACAGAATGCTGGCCTTTCTTTTTGGTTAAGGGCAGATTCTCCACCTCCTCCTCCTGACGGGGATCCGGATGATGGGCCTTTCGCCGACCCTCCATCTCCGTCAGGGTCTCCAACGAACCCAGATGGTTGTGTCGAATACGCTGTGCCCGTGGGCTCTATAACATACCTTGACCTTGATGGAAATCTACATGAAATCGAGCTGAACACTTCTGGTATTTATACACTCGGATGTGCTGTACAGTCACCAGACCATGTGTTCAACAATATGTTACCGACAATCCCATTTTATGGAAGTGTCGTACCAATAGCATACGTGATGTCGGTGTGTACGGCAATTTGCTGGCTTTTACTTATTTTATTATTTATTTCAAAAAAGAGTAGGCCTTTATTACAAAAAGTGGCTACTCTTTGTTCTGCGATAGCGCTAACAGTTGCACTAAGCCAGTTCTCAGACCGGATAGAACGGCAATATAGAAATGGGTATCTGGATACTATGGATATAAATATTCATGTTGTTTACGGGGTTACTTATAGAGTTTTATCAACACTTGCTCTTGGAGTGGTTTGGTGCGCTCATGTTCAAGTAGCCATGAGATTATTCCCCCGATACAGACAAAAGACCATTATCATGTATTGTGGTCTTCTTGTGGCTATTATTGATATGATTCTATGGTTTTTGGCTTGGTTTTTGGAGGGAATTATTAGAGTTACTGCGTTCGAACGGTCTCGAATGTTCATTGCTGCTAGTACGTTTGAGATTCTTATTGAAGTAGTATATGCTGGTATGATTGTAGTGTCAGCATACAAGAAAAGAATCTATATTAAAGACACACCACGGGCAAAATTTGTTGCTGTATTCTCGTTTTTTTTATTGTTAATACCAGTAGCTCTTTTCATATGTATGGTAGTCGATGTTTGGGCTATTGGATGGGCATATTATGCTGAATTATGTGCAAACACTGCTGCTAACGTGGTGATATGGGATTGGCTAGATATCATTGATAGATTAGAAGAATATCGTCAAGTTAAAGGGGTCATGGGAAGGCAGATAGTTGAACCAGATTTAGTAGATGAGCTTAATAGACTTACTGAGTGTACAAGTAATACAAGTGATGGGCCAGGTGCTGGTGAAAGTTCTAACCTTGGTCAAGAAAAAACTTCAAAGAATAATAGAAGAACTGCATCTAATAATTATAATGATTTTTTTTCACCATATCAATGGATATCCAAACTAATTATGATTTTACGACCTGGTACTTCATTAAGTTTTTTTATTCCAAGTGAAGAGAACGTTAGGCTTGAGGTTTTGCCAGACACTGCAAATTCAAATGTCTCAAAAAACAAGGTTCCAAAGTTTCAACATCCAGTGAAACGAATTACAGTACACAGTAATAACAACTCTGATACTGAAAACATCACCCCCTCGATCCACTCTTCAAATAATAATACGGACCCGGATAATGATGATGATATTTACGATATCCCCTCGGAATGTTCTGCAAGGCAGATTTCCACTCAAAACCTTCCTGAAGAAGACTTTCATGTTAACGGCGATTTAAGTATGACACCTATTAGTGGTATTATTGATCCATCGCCGCCGCCAGTAGCTACCGGTGGTGAACCATCTTCACCACCCCAGGAATTTCCTCCAGTATCGGGCTTCGAGCCAGGCGATTACTGGGATGACGAAAAGGCACGACCACCAGAATATTAGCATATAATTTTATTTATTCTCTTCACATACGAATTAATGAAACATTAAACCTATAATAAAAGAAGAACATGGAAACTCGTAGAAGAATTAAAAAAAGGAGGTGAAATTTTCTAGGTTATTCCAGAACTTTATAACTTAGTGTTTAATTAACTTAAGTCAGATGAGATCGGCACCTGGATATCCCGAGCCCGAAGTTTGTCTCAAGAGTATATAAACTGCTGCCTGTTTCCTTCTGCAAACTGTTTTGCCACTATAAGCACAAAACACAATATGAGTAGACAAGTATTGACAAGAACTACAAGGACGTTACGGTTGGCCGGTCGGTCACCACTAAGACCACACACGGAGCATTTGTTAGCGTCACGGTTAACAACCAGCACTTTTTCATTAGTGAAATCGGAAAGCAGCATATTGCAGCCATTCCAATCTGTTAGAGGATACGCTAATGGAGGTGGGACTGGTGGAGGTGGAAGAGGTTTCCCAATGGGTGGCTTCCAGATGAACCAACAAGAGCCTGAGCAAAATCCATTGGAAGAATTCGGTACGGATCTTACGAAATTGGCTAGCGAAGGTAAACTTGATCCTGTTATTGGTAGGGATAAAGAGATCAAACGGACTATCCAAATATTGTCACGGCGTACTAAGAATAACCCGGCATTAATAGGGCTGGCAGGTACTGGTAAAACGGCAATAATGGAGGGACTTGCCCAGCAGATAGCAAAGGGCCAGGTTCCAGACAGTATGAAGAATAAGCGAATTGTTTCACTTGATTTGGGTGGATTGATTTCAGGTGCTAAATTTAGGGGTCAGTTTGAAGAACGATTAAAAGGAGTTTTGAAAGAAGTAGAAAAGGAACACGGAAACATTATCTTATTTATTGATGAATTACATTTATTATTAGGTCTCGGGAAATCTGAAGGTAGTGTCGATGCTTCTAATTTGTTGAAACCTGCCTTAGCTAGAGGTCAACTACAATGTTGCGGCGCTACTACTTTGGAGGAGTATCGTAAATACATCGAGAAGGATGCTGCTTTAGCTAGACGATTCCAGCCGGTACAAGTGAATGAACCCACTGTGCAGGATACAATCAGTATTTTGCGAGGTTTGAAGGAACGGTATGAAGTACATCATGGTGTTCGAATAACTGATCCTGCTCTGGTGACTGCTGCTGTTTATTCTAACCGGTATATCACTGACAGATATTTACCGGATAAGGCCATTGATCTGGTAGACGAAGCATGTTCGGCATTACGTTTGCAACATGAGTCCAAACCTGATAGTATTCAAGCTTTGGATCGAGAGATTATGACCATTCAAATTGAGTTAGAATCGTTGAAGAAGGAAACCGATCCTGTTTCAGTTGATAGACGAAAGATTCTGGAAGATAATCTTGAGGCTAAGCAGCAAGAAGTCAATCGATTAACAAAGATATGGGAAGAAGAGAAAGAAAAGATAGATCAAGTTAAGAAGGCTAAATCTGATCTTGAAAAGGCTCGAGTTGATTTGGAAATTGCTCAACGAAATGGTGATTTTGGTAAGGCATCTGAAATTAGATACTCATTGATTCCCAAATTAGAGGCAATGGTTCCTAAAGAGGATAAGAAGCGCGGCGAAGGATTGTTGCATGATTCTGTTACTTCTGATGATATTGCGACTGTTATTTCACGTATGACTGGTATCCCCACTTCATCTTTGCTTAAGGGTGAGAAGGATAAACTGTTATACATGACTGACGCATTAAAGGGACGTGTTGTTGGTCAAGATGAGGCCATTCAAGCAGTTGCTGATGCTGTTCATGTACAAAGAGCAGGCCTCACCAGCGAACGACGACCAATTGGTAGTTTCTTATTCCTTGGTCCTACCGGTACTGGTAAGACCGAATTGACCAAAGCCCTTGCTGAGTTCTTATTTGACGATGAGAAATCAGTTATTCGATTTGATATGAGTGAGTTTCAAGAAAAGCATTCAATCTCTAAGTTGATTGGATCACCACCAGGTTACGTGGGTTATGAGGAAAGTGGTGAATTGACTGAAGCAGTCCGACGCAAACCTTACTCAGTCATCTTATTTGATGAAATTGAAAAGGCGCATCCAGATATAGCAAAGTTATTATTACAAGTGTTAGACGAAGGTCAATTAACAGATGGACAAGGAAGAAAAGTCGACTTCAAGAACACTATAATAGTGTTGACCAGTAATATTGGTCAAGAAGTCTTGGTTTCTGATACAGAGTTGAAGGATGAATCAGGCAAGGTAAGTGAAGAATCTAAAAAGAAGGTTATTGATATTTTGAAACTTCATTATCCACCTGAATTTATTAACAGATTGGATGATATTGTTGTATTTAATCGATTATCCAAGACTGCTCTCAGACAAATTGTTGATATCAGACTTGGCGAACTACAAGAACGATTATCACCAAGACGAATTACTCTTGATGTTGATCAAAAGGCCCGCGACTGGTTAACTCAGCATGGTTATGACCCATTATATGGTGCCAGACCTCTTAACAGACTAATCCAAAAACGAATCCTTAATCCGATGTCAGTCTTACTTTTAAGTGGACAAATTCGGAATAATGAAACAGCTCATGTAACTGTGGAAAAGGGTGAACTGTATGTTAAACCCAACCGCACGGAAACTGAAGCTGAAAAAGAGGATGCTGAAGAGTAAATATAATATGATAATGTCTATAGTTATTATGTACATAAATTATTTATCATTTTTTTCACTCTATTAATTTTTTATCATCACCACCACCACCACCAAGACCTGGTAATTTGTCCTTACCAGTGTCGATTAGTGACGCATGTGGTATACTCTTATAAAGGTCATCAGACCATTCACTATTATTTATACGTTTAACAAAGGGTGAGCCTATTCGCTTAGGTTTAAGGATTTCCATTTTTTCTCTCCATAAAATCTCGGCGGGGTCTTGGTCAGGCTCAACCCATCTAAAGCCCTCGCCGCCACGTGCCCAATATTCCTTCAGCATTGTCTCCTGCTCAGCAGTTACTAGCTTCATATGACGTCTTTGGAATTCCTTTAACAGATATAATGCACATTCATCTTGGTTCTCCGGCAAGGATCTGTTCACTTCAGCTAGTGTCGATGCCATTTTCATTTCAGACGCATGCTTGAGGATATGGATTGGCGTAGTGCCGGATATCCAGTCAAGAACTTCACCACTACCGGACACTCTGTTGGCAAATGCCAAAACCCCATATACGGCTATACTGAATAAGTAGATAAACCCAGCACCAAGATACAATGAAGTAGTTGGTGTCCCATTGAAAAGTAAGCCTGAGTTAAGAAGACCATACAATGATGCTAATATCCCCGTAGTACCAATACCCCAATATCCAACGTATTTGAGAAGTTGATTTTGTCTATATTTGATGGCCGGAGGAGCATTAACAGTTAAATCAATGATTTTCAATGCATTGTCAAAATCACAATTATATGCTGCTCGTCTAAACGCTATGAATGCCGTAGAATCTTCCACTATGGTATTAGGAAATCGCTGCCGTAGCTTTTCAAGAACTTTGAGTGTGAGCTCGGTAGTAGGTGTGGGTTTAGAAACCAAGAAATTTTTCACTGTTTCGTTGTTTAATATTACATTCTTCGAGTCTAGTACGACGTCCACCAATCTCGAAGCTTCTTTACTACCATCAGGCATCTTAGAATCGGCTGATAATTGGTTACATGCTTGTAATGCTGATACCACGGATTTGTCTGACACTGTTTCGGGAGAATTCAAGATCTGCTTATTTATCCTAGCATTCAAAGTTTTCAAGTCTAACGGATGGCTGGTAAAGTCCGTATTCCGTAGTAGTATACTTGTAGAAAAGTATCTTATTCGTGATATATGACCCAGTTGACGGCCAATCATCCTTGTTCTCATTCTGAATTCAAAGCTTCGAGTACTAGTAAACGTTTGGTAAAATCTCGTTAACGTTATATAGCTAGTACGTATACTGCAGCCGTACATATGCGTAGAAATCTTTGTATAGTACCACGGTCGGTACGTACGTACTTGCGTACTGCAATTAATTGGACCGAGATCTAAGCCGGGGCCTATTAAAATGATGATGATGAATGTAGATACATCATTGGGTGGAATTGAAATACGTACGTACGCGTGTACAAGTTTGATTACAGATAAAGCTAAATCAGGGGTAATATTTACTCCGGATCCGCAGCGCTGAACTAATAGCCAATACCTAAGTTAACAAGTACACTGCTGCTTATTTGAATATTGTCTCTAGGATATGGACACCAAGATCTTCGCCAATTTTAGGGGGTGAATTGACAAGAATATCAACTGAATTGCCAGCATCCTTGTAAAGCCAAGCTCCTCTATCGTAAGCTCTCAAACTATCGGTTAATGCTCGACCTCTTCTGTCTCTATCTACTCGTCCCCTATTCCATTGACCCTCAGGTTCGACCCTCAAGTCTACACCCTTCTCTATTTCCCAGTCAAGATCCTCACTGAATGCGTACCAGACTGCTAGAGGATCATGTAAATGGAAAATCCTTGATGAAAATTCTCTGCCTTCATTAACCGAAGCAATACTTTGGAAACACGACACTAGCCAGGTATGCATCCACATTGCCAATGGAGACCTGTTCTCAATTTCCTTTGTGATAACTTTATCAAGGTCAGCATCAATCAATCCATGCTTGTGGGTAATATCTAATGGGCAAATAACAAGCTTGAGGGGCTTTCCGATTCCATCTTCTAACACCTTAGGCGACCCTGGAGGTAACGTATATTTAGGGTTTCGTGAAGTAAGAGCATATACACGTGCAGCTGCAACAGCATCACAGAAAACATTAAACTCTGCAAAGGGAGTGATATTACCAGGGATCTCTAAACAGGCCCCCATACTGACAACTTGCTTGACCCTACCAAACACTTTGGGATTTCTTTCAGCTGCTATAGCTATATTCATTAAAGGGCCAATAGCAACAATGGTAACCGTATCCTCGGGTTCTTCTTCAAGAATACGTAGGATATCATCATATGACTTGTTTTTGGATGGAATAAAACCCAACTTGTCTAAATCAACCTTGGCATCCTTATCGCTGGAAATCTCAATTGTGTCTCTAAACAATGTGGTCCATTTATCCGAAGCCGTAAACTGGGGTGCAATGTCATGTACTCCTCCTAACCCATCATGACCATGAATTTCAGTAGCATCATGCTGGTCACCATCAAGACTGTGTGTCATACCAACGCTGACAATGGGTCTTTGTGTGGTAAACTTACTTCGGCCATGTTTCGATCTATATTCATTCTCCATGTCCAGAACATGGAACAATGACAAGACATTTCGTAAGGAATTGATGGTATCACAATTACCAAAGCAAAGACTCAGTAATTTGACATCAACCTTTTGGGAACTTGCCAGTGCAAACAATATACCGACAGTATCATCGACCTATTTATTAGAAAGTTTTCTATCTTCTATCAACCTAGTTATCTTACCCCTGGGTCAGTATCGATAATTATCTTGTTTACCATTTTGTACTTTGGATACCTAAAAATTTCAGGTTCAAAGCTTTAAAGTGACATGTTTACTCGAACTCGTGCCGCTTTATATGATATCGATAACGGCAGTACTGCAGCTGCAGCATATGCCCACGTACTATTTATCGATCAACAATTTAACATGTTGCAATGCATTAATTACAGTTGCAATAAACACACCGCGGCAGTGATTCACAACCGTTCACTGATGCATCATATGATATAATTCCCAACGTACGTATACGCCCTTCGGTGGAAAAAAAAAAAAAAAAAAAAAAAAAAAAAAAAAAAAAGGGTACCCCCGCGCGACTGCCCTGGCCAGCTGGCCATTGCCATGCATGTATAGGTGGTAATCATCACTTGTAATTCATTAATTCTAGAGTTATAATTATGCGGTTATGTAAATTTAGAGCATGAGCATGCACAGTTTTTGGCTGAGACTGCTTTAATTGGGTCTCGTCGAATTTTGCAAATTGTTAGCTATGCAAAATGAAAATACTCGCACTGTTGATGTTTGAAATTTGATGAGCCCAATGGTGACTGGAGGGCTGGGATAACTTTTGATCGAATATATGGAAAACTGGGTGAACTTGCTAAATTCGGAATAGATGAGATCAAGAATGAAGATAATGAAGAGAATAATAAATATGAATAATATCCATTAATGCTGAATAAAGTTGATACATTCTTTGACAACAAGGTTTTATTTCTTCAAACTTATTCCAGTTTGGGGTTTATTTATGATGGTATAATGCCATTTGTCTCGTCGCGAATGCACGACGGAGCTTCTCTTCGTACTAAGTTCTGTTTCATCCTTTGTTATATCACCCATGGTGTTTTTCAGAAAGTACTCTAGACATAAAGTGTTGCTATACCTTGAGATCTCGCTAGATATGCCTCATAATTGCCGGTTACTTTGAAGGTATATGCAAACTCACACTGCACAAGGCCAATGCAATTATTGTAGTCATTATGCCTTGTCAAACGAACCTCAGGCTTGGTTTCTAGCCGTTCTTTGTCTTTGGTCATACCAGTGGGGGTATAGTTGCTGGTGGTTGCTTTCGGGATTGTCATATACAGAATTACCTTCCAGCTCTTCCATTTGTGGCGGCGGATCATTATCTTGCTGCTTGGCATTAAAGCCACAATGATGGCATTCAATTCTGCTGTGGTTTCATGCAAGTTGCCTACAACTATTTTATTGGACTATCCATCCATCTCATTTATCTCATCTACAAACACTGTATACCTGGCTTGCACCATATTCATATTCTGCAAAGGCCATGGTTGCACCTCTAAAGGTCGTTGTCAAATACGACCTCCAATTTTCTTTTGACGCGTGAACGATATCAAGCTGTAGGTCATGTTGACTAGTTAATTTCTCTACATGAGCATCCTTATTTTGCATTTCAACCCTCAATCTTCCATTTTTTAGCTTCTCCTGTTCATAAAGGCCTTTCAAAGTCCTGTCACGTTTTGTTTCTGTTCATCCATGTCGTTAATCTCAAAGACGGGTATTTTTGATTTTCATTGTTCAGAGCCCTAACGCCAAGCATTTGTGCCAAAAGTCGGAAGATAAATTGGTGTTCTCGTGGTCCTTGAGCCTTCGTTTTTGGTCAAACATGAACTAGATAAAGAAGTAATTGGGTTCGGTCTAGATCTTCGAAAAAAGATTAAGCTGGGAAATCCGGGGGATTGGCCCGATCGCTGCCCTAACTTAAAATTGCATGTGAATTCAGATCTGGGGTAAAAAGGAGATTTAAATGGAAAATAGCCCACAGAAATTCTGACAGACTGTAAATTACTACATGCTTCATAACACAGTTGTTACGGTCCTTATCGATATTTCAGCTAAGTTGAGAGTATTAATACTTAACCATGGAAGTTGCCGATACATTTGTACTGTAATGGCTGTATCAAAACTACGTATATATATATATATATATTATAATAATAAATTAATATTAAATAATGCTATGAGCTAGTTGTGGTCAACTTCAATTTCATTTTTGGCCAATTGCCTAACATGCTTGACCTTCTATTAGGACCTTTTAATGACAACAAGCTATCACGCTTAGAATCTTCTGAACCCCTTGGTAAACTCTCATTAATTGACATATTCGTAGAAACTCTTCGTAAATCGTCATTATAGTCATCTTGTGCTTGTTGAGCATATTCCCTGCTGTAAATTGGAAGACTATTCAACTTATTTAAACAAGATTCAATCACCTCAGAACTATTCTTAAGCTCCTCTTCTGGTTCTCGCTTAACCATACTTCCAAACCATTTACCCTCATCCTGCAAATATTGATTGATTGCTACCCTTAACAATGTATCACAAAGTTCAAACATCTCAGGTAATCCATCACGTAACCCACAATGATACTTCATGAATAAATCTGCACGATTCAACTCCCTATTCGATAATGAATGCCGTTTATACTGTGGGTCAAAAAAATCTGGTGAATCTTTTGTCCCCTTATACTTCATATAATATCCATGGAACTGTTCACGATCAATTAATATTCCCTGTGTACGTTCATAAATCGCCCAAATGTAGTCCAATACATTGTTTATAGGCGAACCTTTATTAGCAAATACGGGTGTACCTTTTAATGAATCAAACTTGTGTCCCAATCGTTCATCAGCACTACTGGATTCAAACTTATCCTGCCATTTAGATAATATATCAGATATTCGTTCGCCAGTATTATAAACAGCTAATACAGCACTTTGGCGAGCCTTTAACCCTTGAATAATCGATTTCACATATGGCCGACGTTCATTAAATTCTTCAATCAAAACTTGCAAAGCTTGATCTGCTGAGGGTTCCTTGACCAGATTAACTGAAGATGCAAGACTGGCTGTTGATAGCGGACGAGATCTAGTAGAGCTAGTAGGCGAACTACTTTCAATTTGTTCTTCATCCGGGTCAGAAACATTATTAATTCGATTGATACACTGCTTCCATTTGTGTGTAGCTTGTTTTATATCCTCATATTCAGGATGAGACTCAGGAATACATTTAAGTAAAGAAGATAACAACAACGGGTATTTCAACATCCTTTGAACTGGTTTAATCAAGAGTGCTTCCAAAGCCCACGCATTTGTCATTCCTTTTGATTTCTCAACTGACTCAGTTAACCATTTGTCAATTGCCGGGCTTGCAGTATGTTGAATTCGATATAAAGTATCCATTTGTAGTCTATTATTGCTGCAATATTTTTTCAACTCGCTTTCCACGTCATGAGCATATTCCAACATAGCTCTGCCAACACCAGTTATTATATCTTTATCACCACAACCATCAACAGTACGAGGCTCCAAAATCTCTGCAGGAATAACTTCACGAAGCTTGGAAAGATTCTTAGCGGATAATACCAGAATCTTTTCAACATTCGAAAAGATCAGATCAATATCACTTTGAGCTATGAACCCTGAGTATTTATCTTTTTTCAAAAGCTTAAAATAAATATCATTAATAACAGCTAAATCTGTAGCAAATACCTTCTCAGTTGAGAATAGTTCCCTAATAACGTTGAACTTGTGACGTACCCTTCCAACATCCATTCCTTCAGGCAATTCCTTGGGCCGGGGCTTAGGGGTTGAAGGCTCTAATAGTACTTGATCTTCCTTTTGCTCTGGTTCTATTTCTTTCTTATGATCTGCTGGTCCAATCTCAGTCTTACATGACCCAGGATCTTGTAGTTCATTATCTTTAAGCGTCACATCTTCCGTACTATGGACCAAACTATTCTTTCGCATCTCATTGACATATGACACTGCGGACGAAGGCCTTGTGGGTGGTTGTAGTTGGGGGTTATTAACTTGCGGGGGTGAAGAATAAACAGTATCATTGGTAGAATAAGGTGAAGGTGAAGATGATGAGTTAGGAGATGATTCTCCAGGTACACTGCTATTACTGCCATTTGACCCCGCACTATTCCTGCTAGTAAATTTGCGACGATCAAGGCAAGTAAATGATCCCGTACTGACAATAGATGACCTTCTTCGCTTATCAAGAGAGTAATCTCCAATATCAGAATATGAGTCAGTGATATCAGTTCGGTTGCTAAATCTCCCTGTAGCATTAGTAAGAATAGAATCTCTAAAATTCGTGCTATTAGTAGCCATAGATAGTCTTTGATCCTGTAGACTCTCCAATTCTGGCTTAACCCATGTTTGAGGAGTTATAGTAGGATCCGGATCATCATAATTACTTCCATCATCAGATACTTCTTCATACTTTTGCTCTTCATTCTCAATATTATCCTGACGATTATCCTTTTGCTCATGAGAACCGGGCGCATCTTTGGGAGGAGGGATTGGTGGAAGATCCTTATTTAACGCCTCCTTCTTTTTCTCAATAGCATCATCCTTAGGTACTGGTATTCTGCTATTGCCCAAACTTCTAGGCCTTCGGCCACGGACCTCTTCACTGGGTTTGCCCGATAGCACTGGTATTCTTGACCCCCTGTTTAGTCCTAGCCCTTTCTGTAAAGCTGCCCTATGAGCACGTAACGTCGAAGTGGATGTCGACTGTTCCTTTTCCATTTGTGGCAACATCAATGATGAATGTCTAATATTAATTTTACCATCACCCATGTCTAAACTACCGCCACTTTGACGATGATAAGAATATCGATGGCTTGATCTGGGCCTATGAGGATAGTATCCAATCCTCGGGCTATTGATTGACTTGCTTCTACCTGGATAATGCGCTCCGTATAAAGCCGTAGATGAAGGTGACTGATATCCAATTATAGGCATAGAAAGCCTTGGCGACGCAATGGAATCAATGCTCCTACGATAGTGCCGTACTGAACTTGAAGACCCAGAAGATAGTCTAGCTTTATTATGTCGACGAAGACTTTGTATCTGTTGTTGAATTAAGTCCTCAGAAATTGATTGCCGATAATTGCCCACACCAGTTACAAGGCTATTCCCACTAGCAGGAGTATACTCAGGAACCAGTTTCCCTTGATAAATATTTTGAGCTCCTCCAGCTAAACTAGATCTTCGACGGTCACTTACTAATGAAGAAGAGGAAGAGGAAGACGCGTTGGATTGATGACTGCTTGGAACAATTTGTTGTTGAACGCGTTGAACGCGGTGTGGTTGGTAAGGATCAAGTTGAGAACTATACAACTGCGGCTGAGGTTGGCCATTATGTATTCTGATCTGAGATGCATGCCGTTGAGCGTACTGCTGCTGCTGCTGCTGCTGCTGATGTGGGCCGCCTATAGAGCTATAATTGTTATTATTGTTCTCCTGATTTACCTTCCCGGTTTCTGATCTCCAATCAGTGTCGTCAGAAACTCTATATCCGTTGCTGTTCGCATTACTATTCCGTTTAGGCCCCGAGATTACTAACGGCGGTATCAAAGGAGATGTCCTTCGAGAGCTAGTTCTGGTAGTTATTCTCGTATTGTTGACATTTTGATGTTCACCGTTGGACGTTAAAAATTGTACCCCTGAATTTTCACCTGTCCCGCTTGCATGATTTCGTGCATGCAGATTTAAGTCCTGCCGATCACCACTATTTTGGTCAAATCTATTAAAACCGATCGCATTATCTGCAGATCGACTGGCCATCACTTCCTGATACGGGAATAGCCTAGGCGTGATTGTCGACAAGCACGGAACCGAGCTTGACGCGTCAGTCACCTGGCCGTTTGAATTGCTGCCAGATCCACCGGCGTACATAGCCATCGCCAGAGTCTGATCATTTTTTAAGGGGATAGAAGTTTCATGCAATTTTCTCAACTTCTGTCCTGTTCCTGATGACCCAGAAAGTGATAATGGAGCTACTGGAACCGAAAGAGTAGCTGGATCCAAGTAGTTCATGGATCCTTGCATGGCCATGGTTTACTTCAAGCGCGTTTACTGGATCTAAGGCGTATATGCGCTGAATGCGTAGCGCGCGTGTGTTTCAAAAAATGCAAGTCCGTATGCACCACGCAATGTACCTGCAAGCTATAGCTAGTGCAAGCGCGCGTCCCAATGCAAGCCTTTATAAAAACTCCGGATCTGCCTTCTTTGCCAAATGACAAAAGGATTAACAATGAACACTGTCGTCAGTCAGGCTAGTGGTTGTGTAAAATAACAAAAAATGGATGAAAATTGGTCTCGTACTTGCAAGATCCAGTAGTTTTCTTTGGTTCTCAACTTGTATTAATGATAGTGGAGTAACAATGGACCAGCTCGCTTCTTGTACCTATGAATCCACTGAAACTGCTGTTACAAAGGATCCAACAAAAAAGCCCACTGAAGAAGCGGTCAGTGGTGCTGAGATCAATAGCAAAGCTCGTGACTTCACTGGGGGTCTTCTTATTTGGACAATGCCCTAATATCCTCAAATATTCAAATTAGAAGAAAAGATCCACTTCAGTATATTCCACCCACGAGCTAAATGTCAAAAGTGGGTTAAAAAACTAATTTAACAATAGACTGTTAATTAGCAAATGAGTGGATAATAATGGTTAATGTCCGCTTACAGCTAGAAAGGTTAGTTAATGCCGTTTCCTGGGTCTCTTTTCAATATACGGAAACTTACAAAATAGCCTGGTAAATTGAATACTCGCTAGACTTGGGGAAAAAATTGGCGAGTCCGATTTACTTTAATACCTCGGGTGGGGTTCCTTTTACTTCTGGTTAACTCTCCTCTCTCCTACTATATCTGAAAGCCTAACCCTACCAACCAATTGTAAAACCTCTTTCCCCCCTTGATTTCAAGAATTGCCGGTTTTCTCAGAGAAATGTATTGGAAACCGCTCAGTCTAAAACAAAAATAAAATGGTAAAGGGTGGATATGGAACTTTAATATTCACTACTTTATGCAACTTGTCGTACAATTATGCAATGATTTCAGCACCAATGGGACCTAACCTCAGCCACAGGTAATGGACCCAGTCAATTTCCGTATACGGGTTAAAACTATTAAGGAGGTGGAAAGTCAAGCTCTATTAGAGTTTAACTTCAACCTTAATAGAGGATCTGTGCTCAAAGTTAAATTGATGGTCCTAAATCTCAAAAAGATGTGAAAGACGGAGATAGTACGGTGGTGATTATAAGGTACTAGAATATCCTTTACTATTGCTAAATGCTTTTAAGTGAAAAAAATGAGTCCTTCTTACCCAACTACTTTGATGAATCAAAAGAACGAGCACTACTTCCAAGCTCGCACGGTGCTCCACTTTCACAAAATACCCAGTCTTCTTGGCCCGAGTTCAACGAACTGACCATAAACTTTGCAATAGTTCACCTGGTAGTCTAGATCTACTGCACCTCGTCGAATGATACAATGAGTAATGATAGATTGTCGTACTTGGTTAATTGATGATGATTTCAAGAAAACGACGGGATGCTAGATTATTGCTTCAGGTGGGCAAATCAATGCGAAGTCATTAAAGGTCTTTAGAAATCAGTTTAGAGTGATGTCAGTCACTCGCATGAATCTGATTTATCGATTGGACATGTTAGGCCATATACTTACCCGATTGGGGTCCGGATATCTAGCCTACTTTCCTTAACGAGAATATCTTACCTTTTATGGGTATACAATGTCAGAAGTGCCTAGTTTGGATATTCTGATTTGAATAAGTGGGTGTTGTGGGGTAGCAGATTATTGGTATAAACTTGCAAATGCGAATAATCGGTTACCACACAAGTTTTAAGGCAAATGTATGTTATATTAAGTACTTGTACATATTAGGAACACTTTACAGACCACTAACGAATAACAGTTACTTCGTTGCGATTCTTCTAAGCGTTACCAAGCTGGTATTGGCAATAGCCGAATCGCCATATTTGAACGTTCCCCAGTCTTTCCATTGCAACTAAAGCTGTCGACTGTAGTGCTTATCACAGTCTGGGTAGTCCTAGTTGCATTGTTATACATGTCTCTATAGAAAATATTCTGTTGGGCTTAACATTTCGTGCAACATGCGTTTTGCTCATTACAGGTAGTATTGGTGTGGTCGTGGCTTTGACTCCTATATATAATAGTCAATTGCCCCATTGGTGTCACTTTGACTAAGCAGTGATTTGTAGCCTAGCAGACGTAACTATATCCGACCGGACGGACAACGTGTAGCTCTTACACTTCACACATTCGTCCGGATGTCACTCGAGCTCGAATGTTCCTTGATATTACCATGTGTTGGATGTGGGCTCAGATTAAGATGGTTTATGTAAGCTAGTATGAACAGTTAG